>CM040992.1:5887875-5919210 GCA_022985145.1 Pangasius djambal
CTTCTCATCTTTTTGTCAATTTTGGTGGGACGTCCAGTTCTTGGTAATGTCGCTGTTGCGCCACATTTTCTTCACTTGATGATGATGGTCTTCACTGTGTTCCATGGTATATCTAATGCCTTGGAAATTCTTTTGTACCCTTCTCCTGACTGATACCTTTTAATAATCAGATCCCTCTGATGCTGTGGAAGCTCTCTGTGGACCATGGCTTTTGCTGTAAGATGTGACTAAGAAAATGTCAGGAAAAGCCTACTAGAACACAGCCACATCCCCAGTTATAAGAGGGTGTGCACACTTACGCAACCACGTTATTTTGTTTTTTATTTTTAATCGCCCCCCCTAAAAGATTTCAGTTTGTTTTTCAGATGAGTTGTACAGGTTATAGATCACATTAAAGGTGGAAAAAGTTCTGAAATGATTTATCTTGGTCTCATTTTTTTTTACATCACCAGAAACCTGGCATTTTAACAGGGGTGTGTAGACTTTTTATATCCACTGTGTGTGTATATATATCGTATATATATATATATATATATATATATATATATATATATATATATATATATATATATATATATATATATATATATATATATATATATATATATATATATATATATATATAAATAATGTATTTAAAGAGTAAATAAATAAATAAATAAAGATAAAAACTTTTTTCCTGTCACAAAGGTACAAGCCTGCTGCAGGAGGTAGTGTATCTAGTGAGCCAGGGGGCAGACCCAGATGAAATTGGACTCATGAATATTGATGAGCAACTTCCAGTGTTGGAGTATCCTCAGCCTGGTTTAGATATTATACAGGTATGCGCCCACACACACACACACACACACACATACTCACAAACAAATTACTAAACAGGATTTGTGAACTGATAAAAAAACTTTGCACTCCAAAACTGTATTAAAAGTTAGAACAGATACAGAAGTTGTTAAAGGCAACAACAATAATAATAATAATTATAATAATAATTATAATAATGAGCATCTGTGAAGCCTAATAGGTCAAATAACTTGTTGGTTAAGTTAAACTGTTTACACTTTTTATGAATGTCATAGTTATAATGCACTATGAACACATTTATATCATGTTATAATGCATTCATAAGGCATTATTATTAACATCATTATAATTAAGACTGAAAATACATTACACTTAATGCATTATGAATTGTTAACATGATATAATTAGCATTCGTATTATAACATTATAAGACATATTATCACATTATAACACCAACAACAAAGAAACCAAGCACCTTTATAGAGCCTTATAGAGCAGTACAAGAAGTGTCTTGTATTTTTTTAAACAAATGAATAATAGCAAAGAGAAATACATAGCACACAACCTTTAAAGAAAATGAAGTATGCTGAATACAGTATATGATGTATAAATGAATGCATTACAACAGATTATGAGTGTATTCATAGGTAAATAGATAGAAAGTGTTACCATTGAATTAATATTTTTCACATTAAGGGTGTGCAAACTTTTGCACTCAATGATGCATTCAATAATTAGAGATCAAAGTTGTTTTAAACCATTACATCACACATTTTGTTCACTTGTGTAACAGCAGTAAAAGCTGTGTGTCAGGACTTCAACTTTGCCCCCTGAGATAAAATCGAATCTTATTTTTGCTTTTATTGTGATGTTGCAGGAGCTGACATCACCTCGCCTGATCAAAAGTCACCTGCCGTATCGCTTCCTCCCCACGGCCATGCATAACGGCGAGGGCAAGGTATAATGACATATTGGTTTGCCATCTTAAGTTTACTGATCCTGGCTTCCTGCACTGATGCCAGTGAGCGTGTATCTGTGTGTATGTACTTCAGGTTATCTACATGGCCAGGAATCCTAAAGACCTGGTGGTCTCCTACTACCAGTTTCACCGCTCTTTAAGAACCATGAGCTACCGCGGAACCTTTCAGGAGTTCTGTCGGCGCTTTATGAATGACAAGTGTGAGTGAGCTACACTCCAAAAAGAGTCTGATGGAGTCAAAATAAGCACAGAAATGAATTAGGAAAACACTGACAATGCTCATTCTCTCTCTCTCTCTCTCTCTCTCTCTCTCTCTCTCTCTCTCTGCAGTAGGATATGGCTCCTGGTTTGAGCATGTGCAGGAATTCTGGGAACATCGCATGGACTCCAATGTCCTCTTTCTAAAATATGAGGATATGTACAAGGTACATGCCTTCCATGTCTGTTACCACACACACACACACACACACACACACACACACACACACAATACCATGGTTGTTTACATTTACATTACATTTATGGCATTTGGTCGACGCCCTTATCCAGAAAGACTTACATTTACCTTATTATCACTAGGGTTGTTTATCACTGGGGTGCTATCTGTCTTTCCAAAGGCCAATGTACAAAATCTATAGGCAGAAACAACACTCACAGGCATTTCTCTATGACTATATGACTATTAGTGTATCTGATATCTAGTACCGAGAACTGTTATTTAATGATAAGATGGTATATGTCTATGAGTGAGGGTTATAATATGCTGTTTTATCTGTTTGGATTTATCTTTGGGAAGAAGCATTTAGAGTAATGGTACTAAAGTCCAATGTTTACAACACACAAACATAGAAGACATACCTTTGTTCAACTGTGTTTGATACAGCAGGTGTGTTTCCCAAACACGGAAGAGCTAATATCATGAACCAGGGTTGCTATGTTGCAGCAAAATTTCCAGCCCAACTACATCTAAAAAAAAAAAAACACACAAAAGACCTATCCCAAAACAATCGGGCACTGGAAAAAAGAGGCACCTTTTTCTTCTTTTTGTTTTAGTTTCTGGGTGGGAAATAAGATCACCATGGTGCGCATTCCTAATGTAAGGACATTGTCCACACCATAATCCCCCTTTCACTCTCCCCTTCTTTGCAATATATCTTAACATAGAAATGATTCTGTACATCACAGACACACTGTAGGACTTACAGTTTGCCTTCATTTGTGGAAAATGTATTAGATTTAATTCTGATTATTTGCTATAAAACAAGATCTTTGGTGGCTGTGGAGGATTTTTTAAAACTAGGCCAATCTGGTATAAAAATGTGATCTATCTATCTATCTAACTATCTATCTATCTTTGTTGCTCAACACCCACCCATCAGTGGAAAGGGAAACCGTCCATAAAAAGAGGTTAAAGTTTCTAAATGCACCAACAAGCCAGCTTGGTGGGGATGAAGGTTGAAGTGCTAACTAAACAAGTTTACACAGGGTATAGTGCGGCACCTGATCTATTCATATACAGTATATATCATATACCTAATCAGTGGAATCTCTCAATGGGACCGAGCAAGTAGGCTTTAACCTTTAGCACAGTTCTACACAGTGTCCACATTCTCACCCCAAACACACACACACACACACACACACACACACACTTCCCTCCTCAGTCTGATAAAAACAGGAACAGAACAGTCTGTTTTCTCTCTCTCTCAGCTCCTCTTTAGCCTACTGGAGCTTTACATTACAGGCTGAAATGCAAACTGGGAAACAAACTCACACACCACACACACACACACACACACACACACACACGAGTTACACACTTCCCTGTATTGGCGTATGTTCATGGCTAGACCCTGAACCCACACCTCGAATATTCACTTGGATTTTAGTGACTGAGATTTATTTTATTTTATAATTAGAACAACAAATATTTCATGTGAATAATAATATTTAATGAATGTTGAGCTGAGATGTTATGAATGTGTTATGTAGACATTTTTTCAAATACAATATTAGTTCCAGTCAAAAATTGTGATACAAAAATTGATATGACATGACACCAAATTAATTATCCTCATTTTTGGGAAGGTCTGCGTTTTATAGAACATATATCCTGAGAAAAACCGTGGGGAAAAAACTGTATACATGTATATTTTAAAATGATGTTGTGTGTATGATTATGTAGGCTTAGTGTGTTAATGTACTAGTGAATTATTGAATTATACCAAGATTTTCAGACTTGTCTCTGTCTGAATCTCTCTCTCTCTCTCTCTCGCTCTCTCTCCTGGCTCCCTCAGGACCTGGGTACGCTGGTGGAACAGTTGGCACGGTTCCTGGGTATCTCGTGTGATAAGGCTCAGCTGGAGAGCATGGTGGAGAGCTGCAATCAGCTGATTGAGCAGTGCTGTAACTCAGAGGCTCTGTCCATCTGCAGGGGTGAGACACAGACACGCAGACAGACACAGACAGACACAGACAGAGAAACTGACACAGACACACAGACAGACAGACAAACAGACACAGAAAGATTGACAGACACACAACCAGAGACTATGGGATTCTATAAGGACATTTGGGCACAGGGTTTGTTTTTTTGGGTACATGTTTCTGTGAACGCTGTACATACAGAGCCTCTGCTCCTTGGTCACATCATATTTAATCTGTCAGAGCTATTATGAGGAAGGGACAGAGATTCCCAGATTCCCAGTTTTCCAGTGGCTGCAGGCTGTCCTGGATCCACTCTACCCGTCACGCTTGAAGCCAGCTCAGCATTTCCAGCCAAAGGCAGAACATTTTAGAACTTTTATTTTAAAAATGCTCTTGACTACATTCCGTCATGACTTAGAAGTATGATACACCTTCGTCACACGCGAGACCACATGCTGCACATAAAGAGAAGTATGTAGTCTACAGTAATGTTAACTGAATCCCTAAGGCATACGGGCACATCGAACAGACGTCCCTTAAAAACGAACATATTTGATCCATAAGGTGTTGGAATGAGGCTTCTTCCAAGGTGAAGCGAAGTTGGGTAGCATATAAAAAAAAACAGAAAGAACCAGATTCTCTGATGTTTTTGTTCTTCAGCTCCATCATGTGGTCACAAAGTGTATTGCTGGACGTAAATGATTTCATTTAATCACAAGATAATTTTCAGACATAATTTTGAATTTTATTTAATTTTGTGCTTTTAATTAGTGCTTTCATTTATGAATGTGTTCATTAAAGCCTAAGGCAGAATGTAACTAGCAGGTTACTTGATCTGGCACAGGAAACTTTCCCCCCATACACTAGTACACTAGTTTGTGCAAAGTCAGACTATGGGTCTTACCCGGTGAGCACTTTTATTACTGGGCATCAATTTAAGGATTTTTGGTCAAATTGTCCTATAAAACAATGTTGTTGTTGATCTGTATTTGGTTGGTCCGCACTGATTTGTCCTCTAAACATATATACGTCCTTTTTTGGTTCATATAAAGATTTAATGTCTTGTATATGACAACAGCAGTATCCGTCTTCTCTAAATCTTTGTAGATAAAATATATTACAAACCTTCCCTCTGGCTGAATTCAAGACGTCCCACTGATGTCCTTCACATGGCAATTTAAATGTCTTTGTGCTCACTGGGATAGTTATACAGTATATGACATTTAATGTGTTACATGTTTTATTTGTGAACATTTTTGTTGAAACTGATCATTTTTTTTATTTCATTTGCATTTATTGTTTCATCATTTACTGTTTTTTATGTTTAGTTTTCTTTTCCTTTAGTGCATGGATTCTTTGCTTGTCTTGATGGTGAGAAGTGATGAGCATGCAGTAGGGTCTTAGATAAACAATGAGCATGGAGAAAGAGAGAGAGAGAGAGAGAGAGAGAGACAGGTGGAGTGAGAAACAAGGTGAGTGTGGGTGAGACAGAAACACCTACTAATACCTGGCTCTTCTTTACAAACAAGGGGTGTGAATGTCTTTACTGACTTGATATTTGTAATGAATCTGCTATGTAAGGACTTGCTGTTATAGGAAAGTAATCAACAGCGTGGTGTAGCAGAGCTCTTGTTAACACCTCAAAGTTGATTATTTGCCAATAACAGCATGTTCTGAGGTGTCTTAGTTCAATTTAGTTTTTATGCCACAGCAATTTGCCAGTGATGACTTTTTTTTATTTTTTTTTAATTAAATGATGACGTTATACATTTTATCCAGTTATAGTTCAGTATAGTTAAATACAGTTCCTGTTATCACTTACATTATGAGTGGCTATAAACAGTCATTCCCTTACCAGCCTTTTATTATTATTTTTCTTGAAGTTAAGAAGGCAAAAAAAGCAGATTGTCATGTTACTGAGAAACTGAAAAGCCCTCAAACCTGGAAAACTAAAAGTTACAGCTATACCTTTGACTGTTATAAAGCACTAAGACTGGAGACTCCTTCCATAAATGTCAAATAAACATCTTCTCAGAGAAAGCATAACATTAAGTATGTTTGGTTTTTTTTTGTTTTTTTAAATCTGCTTATGTGGAGCATCTGCCATAAACGTCCCTGTACATCTATAGAATCAAGAATTCAAAAGTGCCATGGTATAAATAGTTATAATACGTTATAATACCATATATCCTTAAGTCCTCATTATGGGAAGCTTGGTGTAATTCAGTGTAATCACTGTAGAAGATATAAAAGCGTGTTAATTAACAGTCTACATGTTGCTTCAGGTCGCGTGGGCTTGTGGAAGGACATCTTTACTGTGTCCATGAACGACAAGTTTGATGCTGTGTACCGACAGAAGATGGGGAAGTCTGATCTTACCTTTGATTTTGGTCTGTGAATGAACCACATGGCGAACAGGACTCAACCAGTCAGACCAACCTGCTCTGCTTGACACTGTCTGCACTCGCTAGAATGGCCCCTCATACACCTTTCACCTCTTCACCCTCCCTTCCCTCCCTTCCCTCCCTTCCCAATTTCATCTCTGGCCTGACTTAGCTTATGTGTTTAAAAAAAAAAAAAAAGTTGTTCCTTGATAGAAGACTTGAATCAGCACGTGTAACACAGCGAAGGTAAATTTGATCCAAAGTCGATATGTAAAGATATTTTCCGCCTGGAGCTTCATCATCAAGTGTGTTTGCAGCGTGTTTGTGTAATACAGTGCATCAGCAATGCTTTAATGCTTTAGCCTGGTGACAAGTGTGAGTAAAATGCTTGGTGCATTACATATTGTATAGAGCTCTTCTTATAGTACCCAATTATGAAATGTATATTTATCAAATATGGGAAATGTCATTTATATTCTATACACTAAAACCTCATTACAATGTCTGAGAGATATTCGGAAATGTTTTTCAGTTTGCTTGGTTTCTTAGCTTTTCGTAAAAATAATTGGCAAGATGATATATTATATATGCATTCAACCAATCACAGGTCTGTGTCCTGGCACTGAAAGGTTTGACAGATTTAAATATTTGTAAAGTCAGTCACCTTTGTTTCTTGGTTATGTTCTGAGAATACTGATAATCTGATAAATATTGTTTGTTTGCAGAAGTGAACAGTATTACAGATTATGTTTCTACACATGTGCATGCATACTTCCCAGCTTACTGTCTGAGTGTGTAAGTGTGTGTGCGTACGAGTGGCATCGATTCTTTTAAGCAATATATTATCATCTACAAAAGCCTGGTATATTGCGCGAGCTCTATGCTGATAGAGTCAGGATAATGCTTTCTGCTCCAAGCTCAGCCTCTCCACTTCACTTCCTGCATCTGTCTAAAAAGTTAGGACAGACAGAGTGGGGGTGGACAAATCGATTAGCAAATTGATCAGCGAGCCCACCTGGCAAGTAAAAGCTCTAAAGTGCTGCTCAGTCAAAAGGCTCGATTCCCTAGTAATTTAACTGACTAGGCTAAAAAGCGGTAGCTAACATTATGTAATAAAGTATGGAGAATATGGCTATGACTCAGCCATAGTCCTTATCCTTTTCTAAGAAAGGGTCCAATCATGTAGCACATCGTGTTTGTGCCCCCGAGAAAAAGTCAGCAAGTTACTGGTCAAGGTTCAAGGTTCTTTATTTGTCACATACATTGCATACATGTGATGTATTAATGTAGTGAAATGTTTTTCCTTAGTGCCTCATCCCACAGTGCAACAGTGATACATAATAAAACAGAATATAATAAAAGCTGGATAAAAGCCGAATGGTCAACGCTTGGGCTGTAAGTAGGAGGGTTATATGACAGCTTTACGCTACACTCTATTTTGCTCAGTTTTTTTAACATCTCAAAATAATGAGATGTTAACTTGAATTTATGAGTAAATACAGAATGAGGTATTGTTGAAATAACAGCATATCTTGAAATGAGGTAACTCAAAATTACGACATAGCTTGAAATGAGATAACCTGAAATAATATCTTGAAGTAACAAGTTAATAACTTTTAAATAAATAAATAGTAAGTAACTGCATATCTTGAAACTCAAAGTAATGACATAATATATTAAAAAGTCATCAAAATAATGATATTATATCTTGAAACAAGATGATGTTCTTTTGGCTGCTCCCATTAGGGCTCACCACAGGGGGTCACTGGTCTGCATATATTTGATTTAGCACAGGTTTTATGCCGGATGCCCTTTCTGACACAACCCTCCCATTTTATCTGGGCTTAAGACTGGCACTGAGAGTGCACTGGCTTGCGCAACACCCGTTGCCTAGGTTGGTTGGTTCCCTGCCTGGGAATCAAACCCAGGCTGTGTTGGTGATCCTTAGCCACTAGACCACCAGGGAACAATTATAGCTTGAAATGAGATAACTCACAATAATGACATAATATTTTAAAATGAGATGACTCAAAAGAATGACTTAACATCTTGAAGTAGCAAGATAATAACTCAAAATAATATTTTGAAACAAGATAACCCGAAATAACAACATATCTTGAAATGAGATAATTCAAAATAACATCTTGAAAAGAGATAACTTGAAATATGACATATCTTGAAATAACATAGGAACTTGATATAATGATATAATACCTATGGATATAATGTCTTTATAATGAATTAAGTTGAAATAGCAAAATGATAAGATCTTAAGTTAAAATTACGTCTTGAAATAATGAAATATTAAGCAAAATTACAACAGAATATCTTGAAATAGCCATGGTTAAAATTAAGTCAAAATAAAGACATGGCACTTAATTATTTTTACCCACATGCCTGCATGCTGCTGATTCTGAAAAGGTTGCCTGTCATCCATGCACAATAGTAAAAGCTGAGAATGGGATATGAATGAGGTGTGTGCTGTAGTTACCGGATCAAGGTGCTCACACCACCGTGAAGCACATTGCGTTTAAATATACACAACAAATAAAAAAACGTTTTTGTGAAAGTCCTTACTGAGAAGTTATGGTTCCTTCTCTGAGCGTTGAATGAGAGAAGAAGAAAAAAAAAAAAAACCCCGCTGGTGATGAATAAAAAATGAATAGCTCAGATAAGTAATCTGATTTGTCCACCCCTGGAGAGTGTGACAGCTTACACAAAAATACACCACACCATAGTGTGTCGTTCATAGACACGCTGTTTCTGTTCTAAACACTCAGTCAAGCTCATTAATATCATGCAGGTATATTACACATTATTCATGTAAAACGTCCTACTCAAAGATTGCCAAAATACCAGCACTCATATCACGCCATTTTAGAGCTCGAGGCTCCTCTACACATGCCGTTAATGAGATCTCCACAGTTTCTATCCTGACTTAACAACACCTTACATCTTTGTTGAAACCTGTCACATACTTGTTACAAATCTCACTGATTTTTTTGTCTCTTTTTTTTTCTTTCTTTTTTTTTTTTTTTTACTGTGCATTTATACGGAGTTGCTGAGGTGACATGGTGGTTATATTTCAATAAGGTGTGACCATTAATATATTGAAGTTTCTGGAGATCCATTTCGTGGCCACAAAGCACAAGGTGTCCAAAAATTATCTTAGGAACTTTGATACTAAATGGAAAAGGTACTAACAAGCATAGAATTGCAGTTCAAGGAAATTTACACACACAAAAGTGTTTTTTCTTAAATTAACAAAGTTACAAAGGTTCACTATGAGCACTATGAGCACAGCTTAATGTGCTTCTCTGTAAAATGAGGCAATCCTAGTATCTCTACACCTCCTGCTTGACTTTTTATGCTGGATAGAAGTTGTTAAGATCATTTTGGACACTCTGTACTTTAACTCATGGCAAATACTGCATTATCAAATGAGTGAAACAAAGCAATCTCTTGATTTAGATCAGTGTGGATACTGGAACCTAAACACAGTGATGAGTGATAATCGTACACTTCAATCTTGAAATGAAGCATAAAGACATTCTGGAGTCTCTGGCATATTGACATCACCTATCACATATTGACAGCCCACATCACCTTAAGTGAATTTTAAGCGAGCATTTCCACCAAATAATTAACTGGAGGCCTTGTATTAAGTATGATGTCCTAAAACACATGAACTCATGGGCTCAAGTTACATAATTCATGGCCAAGACTTCAGTATCTTCTAGCCACAACATAATAATGCATGTCCATGAGATACTTAAAGGCCCCAGAATATTAACTTGTAGTCTCAATATAATAAATTTTAGCCATGCCTTATTTTAATAAAAAAAAAAACTGCTATCGTTAGAAGATGAACAAGATCTCAGGTGAACATGTGACTGGCTCTCATTCAATTGCATACAAAATAAGAACACTAATCCCACCCCCAAATCCTAATCCTAAACCTGACCTTTACCTTACGTTATGTTGAAGAATGCGAATAGTTATAAAGCAGCAAGTGTAAGATCATACTGAAACCAAAATAATTTACAATCATTTATTTTTCAGTGCTTGAGGACACTTTTTAACTTTCACGCAAATATAATTTCAACCAGGTACTGTGGTCCAAAAGTCTGAGACCACACATTTCCAATTTTTCATTTAAAATCAGAAATAAACAGAAGGTTTTAGAATTTTTAAATATTTAAAACAAAGAAAGTAAATGTTCAATACCTTGAATATTTAATATTCAGGATTGTGCATTATTTACAGGTCCCTATTTAAATGTAAGCAAATGTGTGAGATTGACCAGGTTAACCGCTTTGTACTAAAGGTCAGATTTTTCCGCATGCCTGATCTCTTCTATTGAAGCATGCGTTCAAACGACACTCCGATGGATTCCACCTAAAATGGATCATCAGGTTTTGCACAAACTTGTGCATTGAGTCCATGCCGGCTCGACTGCACACTGTCATTAAAGCAAATAAGGGGACGTACCAAATACTAAGAAACTCTGACATTCATGTAAATATTTCAAAGATTCTACGTTTCACTCAAGTCGTTGTCAATAATATCATTTGTCATGAAGATTGTTGTATGAAATTAGAAAAGAATGCAAGATAGAAGCATTTTCACTATTGCTCTCACACTTTTAGACCACACTATATAGTTATTTATAATTAAAGTTTTGATTAAGAATATAATTTATTCATTCACTTCTCATATTTGGACAAAAATAAAGCTATATATTTTATTTCAGTATAGAGTGAGACCTAACGCCTCAGTCTGTGTGTTGCCACATCCACAGTAACACCCTGCTATCAGTTACAACTCCCAGCGTCTCACAGAACTAGTGTGTACTAGTGTGTGCTCTGAGGCCAACACACTCTGTGCTGTGCCTATAAGCCACCAGGTTAGCTGTTAAACGCTGTGTGGGAGTGGAGGGTCACTCGGTGCATTGTTGTTTTTTTTCCTGCCTGTTTGATGGTTTATTAATAAAGTTACATCTTTGAGCCTTTTGCATACGTGTGTGTTTAATTCCACAATATAGCAATTTGTCTCTCAAATGAGTAACAGGGTTGAAAGTAACAGATTTGAGTGTTTTTTTTTAAAGAATTATATAAAACACACATCATGCTAATGACATGAGGACATTAAGACATTATTTACTTGAAATATCATTGCAAATAACGCACTTTTCTTCTGATGATATTCAGGGAATTCTGATGAAAATACTGTAAAGGTTTTATTCATGTTTTAAGTTTTTGCTTTAAGCCCAAAATCAATGATCATTTTGCCAATGCTAATTTTTATATACTACATGATGACACCTAATTTTTTTTTTATCCATTTACAGTTATTTCCAAAGATCCGCAACGTCCGTGAAATAAGTTAGCTCCTATTATCACTTACATTATAGCAGCTATAAACAGTTGCTCTCTCAGCAGCCTCTCTTTATTCCTCTCTCTTGAATTTAACAACCCAACATAGCTTGTTACCCAGAAACCGAATGTCCTGAAGACTGTCTGAAAAATGAAAGGTACATTTTTACCTCTGATGCTTATGAAGTTCTGACAATGGAGACTCCTTCGAAAAAACACAAATAAATGTGTCTTACAGAAAACGTCATCCGATTAATCCATGGAGCATCTGCCACACAAGTCACAGTGTACAGTCTTACTGTGTAAACAATAAGCATATTAGAACGAGTGCATTAATATAATCCTGTGCCTTGCCTTACAGCCAGAATTGCTAGCAGAGCTGCTGTTATAGAAAATTCATTGAGAATTCAGCATCACTGTGGTTTAATGAATATAATAACATTTGATAGAAACACTGATAACATGATGCAACAACCTGCATGATGCACAGCAATTCAATACAAATCATAACTATATCTAAAATGGTCAAGAAGCTCTCTCTGTCACTAGAGGGCAGAAGAAGGCAGGGTAAGTGAAAAGAGAAGGATTTTTGACAGTTCTCGAGACATGTTTCAGGTCATAAATCATAGTGTATGGGGCAAAAGATAATGATATATTCCTAATCTGTTATCTGACCCTGCTCAGTGATTCCAGGCCCTAGCTCTGGAGTAGTGCTGCCTATTGATATTTTGTTGTTTGCAATGTTTAACATGTCCAGTTAATAAGCTAATTAACAGAATCCTACTGAGTCAATAAGAGTCCGTCGTCAAATTGAATCAATCATCTAATGCATGGATATTGCAGTATAATTGTTTCCCACCAAATTCACACTAACTCACGCAAACACACAACAGCAATCAAACCCACGTAGACACAGCATGCGTTTCAGTCAGTTTTCCCTTTCCTGTCCTCTCACTTCATTTCATTTCCACGCTGCAGTAGGACTGCTCTGTAATTTCACTGTGAGTATCTCGGTGTTCCCTCCG
Source organism: Pangasius djambal (assembly GCA_022985145.1). NCBI lineage: Eukaryota > Metazoa > Chordata > Actinopteri > Siluriformes > Pangasiidae > Pangasius > Pangasius djambal. The sequence goes on from CM040992.1 coordinate 5,900,867, forward strand.
GAGTGCTGCAGACAGACTGAGGATGTGGATGTGTGAGATGCAAAATAGTCATTCCTGGATTTCTTTCCTGGTGGAACCTGACTGTGTGTTTGTGTATGCAATCTGTCAGCATGTCTCCCTGTATCCATTTGCCTTTCTGGAAAGTGAATTGATTGAGTGTTGCATGTTGCACATCGGTTACACCTGCGTGTTTGTGTGTGTGTGTGTGTGTGTGTGTGTGTGTGTGTGTGTGTGTTGTAAGGGTAACATATGCTCCATTTTTCACAGTTGGTTACTGAGAATATTGTTTTACATGTGAGATTTTATATTTGAACATGCTTATATATACACTAAACATATACACTTATATACACACCAGACATCGCCTGGGCTTTTTCCGATCTTCAACTGTCCAGTTTCATTAAGCCTGTGCCTACTGTTGCATCAGATTTGTGTTCTTGGCTGACACGCGTGGAGCCTGATGTGGTCTTCTGCTATTGTAGCCCATCCAGCTCAAGGTCTGATGTGTTGTGCGTTCTGAGATGCTTTTCTACTCACTGTGGTTGTAAAGAGTAGCTTAACCCATTCATGCAGAGAGTCCACACTCATGGATAGTCAATTAAAGCTCTTTTTATATATATATTTATATTTTAGGAAAATATAAGACTTAAATTACCTCCAAATCACTTGAGAACTCCTCTAGCTTTCTAGACTATTTATTGTTCTCAAAACGTTCTACGAAAGAAAAAAAAAATTAAGTAAAGAAATGTTTGTATCAGTCCAAACCTGTGTACATTTTATATGTTCAGAAATAATATTTTCTAAAAATCTTGTCTTCATTACATAGTTTAGAACTTAATGTTACAAATTTTGGATATGGGAAAATGTATTTATTTTAGATTATTTCAGGCATAATATTTTAGCCTTTTTTTTTTTTTTTTACTCATGGACAATCCATTTACATTTTAATATTTGATATTTAGACAGAATTAAAATTCTTATATCATGAGATTTTAAGCGTAAAAAAAGAGCAAAGAATCTGGATATGCATATAAATAATTTGTTTTTTGTTTTTTGCACCATTTTGTGTAGAGTGTGTGTGCTGTGCATGAAAACCCCAGGAGATCAGCAGTTTCTGAAACACTCAAACCAGCCTGTCTGGCACCCACAAGGATGCCAAGTGACTGAGATCTCACTTTTTCCTCATCCTGATGTTTGATGAGAACATCAGCTCAAGCTCTGCATGATTTTATGCATTGCACTGCTGACACATGATTGGCTGACTGGATATTTGCAGGGGTACGGGTGTTCCTAATAAAGTGGCCAGTGAGTGTATATTCATATTCAGTATAGCTCTCTGGCGCCTCATGCCAAATGTGAGAGCACACGTACATGTACAAGATTTTTCTGCCGCTCAGTCGTAATTTTCTTTGTCTTTGTTCCGTCTGGCTGCCTCCATCTGACAGTTTGACTGCTCGCCTCAGTCCGTTTCTTCATAACGATATCCTCCACAATCTCATCCCTGCCTCCACCTAGACACTGAGTGGGGGAGTTGGGGAAAGTTTACTTTACAGGCAAGCCTGCGTTCTCACACGAACAGCTGCTATTTTTCTGACATTTTGATGCCGTTAATTTAAGTCTCTTTATGCTCGTAGAGACGAGCAGCTATTGGCATTTTCTTTAACTTTCTCCCTCCTTCTCATCTGTCTTGCACTCTCACAGGATATTTAAAGCCGTGCTTTAGGTCTTGCTGATCAATTATTTAAAATGCAAAGAACTGATGCAAAATAAATTGCAGCGGTTTGTCACATAGAGAGGAGAATGAAAAGCAGAGAGGATGTGAGCCTCTGAGGTAGAGGCACTTTGCCTGCAGGTAGTACAGTAAAATATGAGTTAATGCATTGTCTTGTCAGTGCGGGCGCATTACTGAATGGCAGAGAGGAGTCAGTCAGTGCCAGAACAGCCATCTGCCCGAGTCCTCTGTGAATGCACCAGTGTTAAAAGCCCAGACTCTGCCATTAGCAGCGTACACACACAGGCTACGTGTTAATGAAAAGCTATGCGCTCTATTATAAGACCCACTTTGACTGACTCTTAGGGGACTAGCCACAATGGATTAGTGCATTTCAGGATGTAGGCCACTCCATACGAGACTGTGCTTTGATTATGCATGAGTGAAATAGGTGTGTGTGTGTGTGTGTGTGTGTGTGTGTGTGTGTGTGTGTGTGTGTGTGTGTGTGTACATACATACACGTGTAAGGGGCTTAGTGTACTTACTGCATGCTGTGTGTTAAGGTTAGGAGCTTTCATATCCCAGGAGTGACCCATCTCTAAACACAAATTCCCATGGCACCTTCCTGTGGAATTAGTTAAACCTTAAACAACTTAATGCTAATCAGAAAGGTATGCTATCTTAAAATATATGGCATAACAGAGGCCAAAATAGACATGATATGAACACAAGTGTATGTATAGTTTTACCATTATTGCAATTTATCATCCAACTGTTAAAGATTTCATTCTGTAGCACGGTTAAACTTCATTTAGTTTAAAAAATACTGCAGAACCAATCAGCACCTGAAAAAAAAAAAAACACTCATCGGTGAGCAACTCTAGTTTTTTTTTTTTTAAACATGAACAATCTAAAGCTTCTGTAGCAGATCCACGGACTTTCATAGATTTTTAAAATTTTAATTTATACAGAGCTGCTGAGGTGACCACAAATTAATATATTGAGGCCACGAGAAATAAGTTTAATTAGACCACTGTAGCCACAGAAACCTGAGAAAAGAGATGATTGATAATATTATACTTTTTCTTCAATCTTGGAATGACACATAAAGACATACTGTAGTCACTGCTGCAGCGACATGGATATACCATTAGCCAGCGGCACTTAAGCGAATTCTCAAAGCGAATAGACTTTTTTTTTTTTGTCTGTTCTTACCAATTAAATAACTGGAGTATTAAGTATGATGTTCCAGAACCACAATGAACAATGCCACAATGCAAAATGCCTCAATGTAATAAATTGCTGCCTCAAAATATTAAATCCTCAATATATAATGAGCAGCATCAATATATTAATTCGTGCCACGCTTTATAAAAAATAACCACCATGTCACATCAGAAGATGTGAAGCACCACTACAAAACACAACATGCAACAAATCATACACTACAAAACAAAACCCCTTCAGATGAATGTCTTATTTACAGCCTTAAACTAATCATTAATGTTTAAGCATTAAAAGATAACTGCATTGCAAAAAATGATATCTTAGCAAGGGAAACTATCTTTGAATATATTCAAGCTTTAAATTTCTTCTTTTTTATTGGCAGATCATTTTTGGCAGATTACATTTTTCTTCTTTGGAAATAAATGCTTAAAAAAACAAATCTCTAATAATAGAACAACACACATTCAAACTCGAAGGTAGTAAAAATACCTAGAAATAGATCTGTATATTCGGTTTATTGTAATCTCATAATAGGTAATACTAGATAAATTTGACTATATTTAAGGTATTTTCAGTTGCTGCCATTTTTTTTTGCAGTGTGTTGTCACAATTCAGTCATGTCAGATGCTTATGCCGACTGTTTGTAGGCAAAGATAGCAGGATTTCTATAAAGATGTAGTTGAATACCCCGTTTTCCCATTTTAGTGGGGGTCAGTGTGGCATATGTGGAAAGACTTGTCACTTAAATATATTGCAGTTGACAATTAGAAAGAGTTAACTCATTGCAACTTGACAATACTATGAATTATTCAGACCAGCATTATGTTTCCATTTAGAACACATTCGTTTATTTGGCAGATGCTCTTATCCAGAGCAACTTACAAACAGCATAACTTAATAGTCCAGCTCTAATAAATGATAGAATCCTGCTGAAGCATAGCAGTTCTTAAACTTGTGAATTTCTGGCTTACTTATTTTAACACAGTTACACCTCTACAACCCCAGAGTTGTTGGCACCTGTCAGGAAAATGAGCAAGAATGAGCAATATGTGTTATTAGTGATATTTTGTGGGTTTGTGGGGGTCTAAAACATGCACATAGCTACATTTAGATTCATCCACAGGGGGTCTGACCTTGTGATACAGGGGCACTGAAGCTCTGCCCTCAAGCCATCACTGTGTACAACAAGGAATTCATGAAAGGATGGATATATCAGACCTGAGGATACACACATCCTTATTTTATTACCTCCACTGCATTGTGTACTGTCAGTGTAGCTATGCTGGGATAGCACACAAGTACAGCTTAATTTTTCTGTTTTTATTTTTTCTTTTTTCCCCTCTGGCCACATCTGTACTCTTCTTTAGCTTCCGTATGACCCCTGGGCACACTTAATGCTTAAAGTTGGACTTTTGCCAACAACCGAACTGACCACACAACAGAAAGAACACACAGTACACACACTGTGAAGGATCTGCAGCTACACAGAAGGCAAAACCATTTCCTGAACTTACATTCTCACAAGAGTCCTAAAGTTGGCTTGAGTCGTCTGTTGTATTTCACTTTTGTTTATCTGTGTCAGTCAGTGTGAGCTACAAAGCACCAACAAAGGTTTACACTCATGTATTTCCTTTGCATTTATTCTAGATATTAAGTAGGTCATTTTGTTTTTTCCCCCTCATAATATAATTAAGGAATTTATTGAATTAAATCAGATTGCAAATTAGTCCCTCAGAGACACTCTGCTTTTTTCTTGAGTCCCCCCATTCAGTTCTCCTCCCTTGGTCTTCTTTCATACTGTTGGCACATGTAAATCTTTATGTTTGCCTCTTATTCATTTTCTCACTCTGCAAGTTCACTCTGCAAGTTCCATTCCTTTCCCTTCACAAATATCACTAATAGACCTTTTGTGTATGAGTATGTTTGCAGTTTTATTACAGATGGGCAGTCATGCATCTCTGTGAACAGCTGCTTAGGGTAATGACTAATGAGCTAACACACACACACACACACACACACACACACACACACACACACACACACACACAGACGCTTCCTCTTCACACAGCCATCACTTATCAATATTTTATCCTGATTTTATCACTGCAGTCCTCTACCTAAGAAACTCCAGCTAAGAAACAAAGAAATCTTCATTTGTACTTATATGTGCTGTGATCTACAAACAAAAGGACTCCTACACGCTGCCCCACATTGCGAGTGATTCAATTCCCTGGGCCTACACAGTGGTTATTAGCAGGTGGCCCTTGCTACAGAGGTGAAAGAGAAGACAGCGTTCACCTTGGGGCCTGGCTGTAGCAGTCAGGGTCATGCCATTTGGGCTCTGTAATGCCCCAACCACCCCTGACAGACTAATGGAGTGAGTGGGTGATGGCCAATGGACTGCTGCATGGAGTACTTGAATGACCTGCTCATTCAGAATGACCTGCTCAGCCCCCAGTGCCGATGAGGCATTCAAGCACCTTGGAAAAGTATTTGCTGCAATCCAAAGTACTAACATTAAACTCCAGCCTAAGAAGTGCCATCTTCTGAAGAGTGAAGATAATTTTTGGGCCACATCATCAGCAGTAGAGGGGTGGCACCTAACCCCAAGAAAGTAGAGGTGGCCTGCCCCACAGACATAGAGCAGCCAGTGAACTTTCTGGGCTTGGCATCTTATTGAAGGCCACCTTCAAGAGACTATCGGAGGGGGTGCTCCTGGTGTCAATGAGGCATTCAGGTACCTCAGGGACATGTTTGCTCCAATCCAAGCCGCCAACTTCAGATTCCACCCTAAGAAAGGCCGTCTCCTCCAGCACAAAGTCAAGTTCCTCAGCCACTTTGTCAGCATCAGAAGGGTGACTACTAACTCCAGGAAGGTAGAGGCCATCCAGCACTGGTCTGTCCCAAGGAATATCCAAAAGCTTTCTGCATTTGGTGTCTTACTACTAGCCAGAAGTTTGCTGACATTGCCATTGCTCTCCACGGGGGGGGGATTACAAGGGCGTGTTGTTTCAATGGTCTGATGAGGCAGGAGGTTCATACAGGTACATATGCAATAGACATTTTTATTTGGACTATTATTTGAACTACTTTTATACAAACCACAGTCAATCCCTAGTACTGAACCCCAAGATGCCACCAATCCCTGGAACATGACATCTTACTACAGGTCTCCACTTGAGTGTATGTGTGTGTGTGTGTGTGTGTGCGTTGTGACTAATTCATAGTGATAGCTGAGGTTACAAAGTGAAAAACAGGGGCCAGACCTCTATTTTGTTCTCCTCAGATGAAGAATAACCTTGATGTTTTAATCAGGAAGGATTGTATCGCTCACACAAACACCTACACACTTACAATGACACCAGATACACAAATTCTCACACTTATAGACCTCAAGACTTGTTCTCTGTTTAATTATGGACATCTTTGGCACTGGCAACTTCAGCCATGGAAGCATTTGAGTTCTGATGGCCATCAAATTCACACAGTTACACAAAGACACAAGCACGCACAAAGGCAAACAGACACGCAGACACTGTGTGTGGCAGAATGCCAGATGGAGACTGAACCCTGCCAGGATACAACCACTTAATGAAAATCTGGCATCCACAAGATCCAGCAAGTGAGAGAAGTAGAGAGTAAAGGGAATACATGTGATGAAGGGATGAAACATGATAGTGAATGAGAGATTAGATGAGATCTCCATCTTTCAGCTCATTAATTGTTCAAAATATCCTTCTCTTTCTCCTTGGTGAATTTAACACACTTCTAATTACCTCCTAATTCAGGAACTTTTGGGCCTGAAATTGTATTTATATCTATCCTAATAAATTCCTTTTTGTTCAATCTAAAAAAAGAAAGATAGAAATTAAACACTAAGATCTCTAATTTCTTCTCCTTTTTCCATACTGAGGCACCAAGCCTACTTAATGCAACTGTAATTGTTCTGCTTGTTGGATGCATTTGAAAGTCTTATTGCAAAGAACCAAGAATACCCAGCCCTTAATCCCCCCCCCCACACACACACACATCTTCCCCTGTCCAAGAAAAAAAAAAAAATAAGGAGATCGTCTTCCTTGTGCGATGCTGATGCCGAGGTGAAAATGCACGATTATACAAGTCATTTGATCACCCAGTCACAGGGGCCCGCTTCTCATTTTGCACTAACTTGATGGTGGGGGGTTGAGTTGAGCGGTTGGTGGCAACTGACAGCACATCTGGGAGGAGACACTCATTTTCACGGAGATTTGGCGGCAGACCTAATAAGGGTTCAATTAAAACTGGAGTCCTTTTGGGCGACGGTGAGACGTGATTACCCAGGAGCCAGCAGGGTATATTTAGTATCTGTTCCTCTTTCTGTGAGGCTTGTGCGGTTAGGCCTGAGGGACAAGATACATTTACACTGGCCATTACTGCCAACTTCCCACCCACAGCTAAAGCCACTTGATTCTTCCATCTACTCCACTGATTAAGCCTCTTACTGCTGCGGGATCTGGGTTTTAAACATATCTCCTGAACTCTCAATTGATCAAAATCTCTACTCCTTTTTCTCCCTCTCTATCTTCATCCATCTCTGTTGTGATAAAGTTGTTAGTTTGTGAGATTGTGTGATTATCCATGCACTTTACTTCACTTCCAGGTGTAAGAGCATTGGAGAGATGAAACCCAAGCTGAGGCTGAGAGCATGTGTGAACATATTCATCTTCTTAGGGCTCACACAGATCAGAGTCAACCTGTAGGCAATGACCAGAGCCTTCCATCTGTTCAACTACACACAGATCGAGCAGCATGAGCTCTGTAAGGGACTTAAGACTCACCACAAATGATGCAAAATGAGGGAGAGAGTGAGAAAGAGATGAAATTTTAGTGGGCAAAATTGTAAAAAAAAATTAATATTGGGACGATGGATTTAGAAATCAGGGAGGTTTGGAGGTATATCTGCATCTGAATACTAATGCACTTGAGGAAAAACTCCACCATGAAACACATTAAACATATTTGTAGTGAAATATTTGTGACATGCTTAATAATTCTGGTGCTAATTTGTTAGTTGGTGCTGTATTTTTTTTATTCCCATGAGAAGTAAGTGGCTGTGTGCCACACTGATCTCACAGGGGGACAAGTTTCACTAAAAGCTCCTAAAACAAAGAAAGAGACTAAGAGCTTATTTATTAACTCACCATTTTCAATGTTCAATGTCATATTAATGAGAAATCCAACACAGAAGTAGTGGAGATGTTGGTGCAAATATTGGACTCAAATGTTGAGGCTGGTATTAGTGTGAGAGTTGAGCGGAGTGTAGGTGAGAGATGTGAAGGTGAGAGAGCTGGAAAGACTAAAGGGCTAAAGCGCTGCTGCATTGCTCTCTTTAGGTAGAAATGAAGTGAGGGTAAATCCCACTGCAACACTATCAGCAGGTAGCTGAGTGGCATTGTAGGCTGTAGTTTTTACTTAAACCTCCGGGACTTATTGGCAGTTCCAGACCTATAATCCTCAGTACTCTACTTTTCTATTAGTTTCACTGAAGTTACTGAATAATATGGTAAGATAAATAAAAGAGTAACATGCATGTACTTGAATGGATTAAATTATTCTGGAAATGCCTTAAACCCCATTTTACCAGGAAAACAATGCTAACTTTACCCTGGTAGCCTGATAACCAGTCACACTACTAATGTAACAGCTTAAGGGCAATGAACAGATCTTGTATGGCATTCATGATAATGAGACATCAATAACAACTACAATCCAAATAGGACAGAAAAAAAGAGATGACAGCTTTACATTGCTATGATTTGTCACTATTTTCGAACAGGAGGAGTGGCATTCCCTTGCATCCCTCGTCACATTGAGCCCTTATCATGCATTAAAAGTAACAAAACCCCCTTGTTTCCATCAAGGACTTTTACTAACTTTGTGTCTGGCAGTCAAATTTTTCTCGACGAGTTTTTGACGAGGCTCATGGGTATAAGCAGTGACAGATTCATTTCCGCAGCCTCTAATTGCTTTCAGCTCTCAACCAGGTCTCTCATTAGTCTACATTTATAGCACAAATACTGTAAACTCCGACAGCTGGCCCCAAACTCTCAGCAGCTCTGTAGCTGATGACATGCTGCCATTCAAGTGGGCTTTGTGCATCAAAAACTGCCTTAGAGAGTCATTATGTTCTGCAAAGGGTTGTGTTTGTATAAAGTCTTACTTGAACACAGTGTGAAGGTTATATATATATATATATATATATATATATATATACATACTCCTGAACAAAATCTTAGGACCGGGGGAAACATTCCAAGTATTCGCATTTCGCGCTGGTGGATCATAACCAGGTTGTAAGAACTGCTTCAAAATGTCAAAAGAAGAAAAAGGAGCAAGAGACAAAAAACAGAGATTGGCAATTTATTGAAAACTGCATTTAAACTCAAACAGGCTGTTCATGAGCTGATCAAAAGTTTAAGACCATAACCCAAAAATACCCACAACAGAACTAAAAGTGTCAAAAAAGGACTCAGTAGTGAGTAGCCCCACCGTTCTTAGTGATAACTTCAAACACTCGTTTCGGCATGCTTGATGCAGCTGTTTCCAGGAGGCTGGTGGGAACGTTGTTCCATGTGGTGAAGATGGCTTCACGAAGGGCATCCACAGTCTGGAACTGACGTCCGTTTTTGTAAACTTCCCTTGCCATCCATCCCCAAACATTCTCAAGGGGATTTAGATCAGGGGAACAGGCAGGATGGTCCAGAAGTGCAACGTTATTGTCCTGGAAGAAGTCCTTCGTCAGGCGGGCGTTGTAAACTGCAGCGTTGTCCTGTTGAAAGACCCAGTCATTACCACACAGACGAGGGCCCTCAGTCAAGAGGGATGCCTGCTGCAACATGTCCACATAGCCAGCGGCCGTTTGACACCCCTGCACAACCTGAAGCCCCATTTTCCCATTGAAGGAAAAAGCACCCCAGATCATGATGGAGCCTCCTCCACTGTGCCGCGTAGAAAACATCTCCAGTGGGATCTCCTTGTCATGCCAGTATCGTTGGAAGCCATCAGAACCATCCAGGTTAAATTTTTTCTCATCCGAGAATAAAACTTTCCTCCATCTTTCAGTGTCCCATGTTTGGTGCTCCCTTGCAAATTCCAAACGGGCAAGTTTGTGGTGTGGGAGGAGACGTGGCTTTCGAAGATGTTTTTTGTTCTTTAAGCCCTTCTCTCGCAGATGCCGTCTTATGGTTATTGGGCTGCAGTCAGCATCAGTAAGGGCCTTAATTTGGGTCGAGGATCGGCCTGTGTCTTCACGGACAGCCCGTCGGATCCTCCGGCTCAGTGCAGGTGAAATTTCTTTGGGTCTACCACTTTTGTCCCATAACTCTCAGGATCTTTTAAGAAATTTAAAATGACTGTCTTACTGCGTCCAACCTCAGCAGCAATGGAGAGCCCTTGCTTGTGCAGCTCAACAATCCTGCCACGTTCAAAAACAGAAAGCCTTTTTGCTTTTGCCACCAGGAGATCATGACACTGTGACTGTCTGAAGGACAATGACATTAAAGCCATATTTTTGCACAGATTTTAATTTTTAAAGGCTATGGTCTTAAACTTTTGATCAGCTGATGACCAGCCTGTTTGAGTTTAAATGCAGTTTTCAATAAATTGCCTACTCTCTTTTTTTTTGTCTCTTGCTCTTGTTTCTTCTTTTGGCATTTTGAAGAGGTACTTACAACCTGGTTACGATCCAGCAGTGCGAAGTGTGAATACTTGTTATATTTTCCCTGTTCTTAAGATTTTGTTCAGGAGTGTGTATATATATATATATATATATATATATATATATATATATATATATATATAGACCTTGGGTCCTGGCATTCATGAGGATGTTACTTCGATGTACCACCTACCTAAACATTGTTAAAGACCAAGTACACCCATTCGTGGCAACGGTATTCCCTTTCAACAGGATAATGCACCCTGCCACATTGCAAAATTTGTTCAGGAATGGTTTGAGGAACATGACAATGAGTTCAAGGTGTTGATTTGGCCAAATTCCCCAGATCTCCATCTTATCGAGCATCTGTGGGACGTGCTGGACAAACAAGTCCAATCCATGGAGGCCCCACCTCACCACCTACAGGACTTAAAGGATCTGCTGCGAATGTCTTAGTGCCAGATAACACAGCACTCCTCCAGAGGTCTTGTGGAGTCCATGCCTCAACGGGTCAGAGCGGCACAAGGGGGACCTGCACAATATTAGGCAGGTGGTTTTAATGTTGATTTGAATTTGGTGTATGCCTATTACTGGTGCAACGCAATAGGAATATGTTTATCTGCTTAGGATTTAAACCCAAAGTAGACATGACACCAAAAGGGTGTTTTGTTTTTAAATTCAAATATGAACAACAACATGCCTCCAAGTGTTTTATTCCTTAAACACTATATTATCATTGCCCCTTTTCAGGGGTTATATAAATTAAGCTGCACTACTTTGGTTTGTTGTATTGAATTGGTGAGCTGGGAAAAAGAGAACATCAGATCAGCCATAAAGCAGACAGCCATTAGAGGCAGAGCTTGCAAACAGAGTTTCAGATGAAGATAACTTGAAAACCCAGCTCAAAAGAAGCTAAAATAAGAATATATCTGAAGCAGACTGACAAGTTGTTTAAAAGTCTGATACTGCTGTCTGTTCTCTATCTATGTAAAGTTCGTCTGGTTGATTAATCATCTGGTTGACAGAGGGTTAAGTGTGATCATAGAGAGGAAAAAACACTCATTAGGTTGGACTGGTTAACATCTGATTAGACATATTTGACACTCAAGGGTAGCTGGTAGTAATGGTCTAGCAGGCATCTGTCTTTCAAAGAGAAAGATACATCAATATAAGGTTTAATTTTTGGCATCCACATCAGGTCTCCTGTTAACAAATGCCTTAAGGTGGAATATTTTGGAGTTTTGGGGAAGAAAGCATAGCAGCACCACCAGGAACTGTATGGAGAAGTGAGGCTGGAGCTGATTTCTTTCCAGACTGTAGATTCATGCAGCTTACCAGAGATGTCCATAGAACAAATAGTAAAATAGTTCACCCCAGATCATTCTAATAATACAACTGATGAGAGCTCGTGATATAATGCATTGCTCAGAGCTATTAATATATATACTGTGCAGTACTGTGCAAAAGTTTTAGGCCCCCTATTCTTTAGTACAAACTTTGTTATAGATTTTTATTTTATGACTTCTACATTATTGAGGCAGTACAAAAACATTTTAGATTCCCTAACATTAGGTTTGCAGCACAAAATTAAATGTTACAGAAAAATGTTTGTATGTCAGTAAAGAAAACAGCATATTACATAAGAGACCACTTTTCAGACAAAAAAAATACATAATGAAGGCTGCTGGGTTCATAATGAAGGCTGCTGGGTGCTGCAAAAAATAAGAAGCAAGTATGGCAGTCAAAGTCTTCTGCAAGATGCTCAGTAAAACCTCCAGCTCATTTCCTTATAAAACTGCACACATTGTACCTGAGACTACTATTTTTTTTTTAAAGCAGGGGTGTCCATTCTTATCTGGAAAGGAACAGTGTGGGTGCAGGTTTGCGTCCCGATCAGGCAGGATCCACACCTGATTCTACCTGCTTAATCAGCAGATCTTGGCTTTCCGTACACTCATGTATGGCTCCTGCTTGGCTGGAATGAAACCCCCTGTTTTAAAGCAAAGGGTCATCACACTACATATTGACTTTGTTTCATTTGTTACTGTTTACTGCTCTTTATAGTATTTTGTTAATGTGGAAACATTTAATTTCATTAATTTTGAAGGCGTCTTTACTCTACAGCATTTCTTTGCACGTGCCTAAGACTCTCTCTCTCTCTCTCTCTCTCTCTCTCTCTCTCTCTATATATATATATATATATATATATATATATATATATATATATATATATATATATATATATATTTGATTCTAGCCCTTCCTCACATTGTCTAGACCAGCCATCACTCTTGACACCCCAGAATAATTTAGAAAGATAATAATTTAAGACCTGAAACTAAGACATCTTCTACAATCGTTGGCTGCGATTGACCTGTAGTACGGATCAGGAATCATGAACTTCCCAACTACTGCAAACCAACGTATTACTGAACCAGGAAGGAAGAAGATAGATAGAACCAGATAGAGTGTTCATGCAGGCCTGAAGACATCCAATTAGAAAAACATCGTCTTTCCATTCCACCCTTCTCTTTCTGCTTGGCACCATCTGGGTTCTGGTCTCCTGTCTGTCTGTTTTTCGAGGACAGAGTGGGGGAAATTGGCACTAAGTGGAAATATAGCATGCACGTGACAGAGGGAACAGTTTTAATTAAAATGTTTGCCCAGGAAATAATCTCGTGAGTAGCCTTGTTAATTACGACTAATTCCTGCGAAGGTAGAGCACACAAAGGCGCTGGCTCACGCTGTGCACGGGGGTGTCTTCGCCATGGAAACGGGAACAGTTTTTTTTTTTTTAATCTCCCCACCTAAACGGAAGTGGACCAGCTTCCCACCTCCTTGGTTCCTTGTTAAAGCGGTTTGTTTGGCCACCCGATGAGTTGACTTTGTTGTTAATTGGGTCATTGCCTTTGCTGAGGCACAGTGACTCTCAGACCCTGATGCGACAGTCCAGCTGTGATCACAGTCACTGCAGAACCAACAAAGTGAGAAGACACACACATAGACACACACACACAAACACACACACAGTGCATCGGCAGGCGAGGGATTATGAGATTTCAAAGAGACATTTTCAGAAGCAGAAACGTGGTGGCCAAGGCAAGCGGCTACATGTGAATGTGTAAGTTGGTTGGTGTGCGTGTGTGTGTCAGAATACACTGCTGGTCTTTGATGTCTCCATCTCTGGGATTGTCTTGGTAAACAGCCTCAGGTCTGTCCTCGACAACTACATCTTTCCCCCGAACCACTCCACCCTCCACACCCTCCACTCAATTTTTTTTGGCACCCCAAATATTTATCCAAGTTTGATGTTTTATTAGTTTCCAAGAAAAGTATAAGGAGATGGGGCCTCAATGTCACACCCATAAGTTCATCTTCCCTCATCTCATCTTCATAATCATTCAAATGAGCCAGAGATCAAACAAGAGATCGACTTAACAGTGCGATGTAATTCGCCTTGATTCCAACAGAGCTCTGTGCTAACGCAAGGGAGAGGACCGTCAGAGGCCAGGACGTGCTCCGATTGCCAATGTGTGCATGTAGCTCATGAGGTTGCTGCCTTGCCAGATGTATATGAGAGTATTAAGCTAAGTATGACAGAACATAGCAATGATTTAGTATAGCCATTTACTGAGTACTCCAAATATGAAATACAGTATAGGTAGTGTGCTAGTGCACTGCTACCAATGGGTTTACACTTGTGAAAGAAAATATTTCTTCAACCCACAATGATTGTGGATTCATAAAGCAATGCGCATCTATTTCTATTTTGCAGAGGTCCATTGCTATGCATGGTCATAAAAAAAAAAGCCAAATCAGCAAGCAAAGTCAGGAGCATGTCATTTTGCACCGTCCCCTCATGATATCTTAAGGTAATACACCCACAGAAATAAATTCAAGAGGAAGTGTCAAACTCATGCAGCATGGTGGTGTAGCAGGCAGCATTGCTGTCTTGATCCTGAGCTCAGGTTACTGTTTGTGCGGAGTTTTGCATGTTTTCTCATCTGTGTGAGTGTCCTCTGGGTTCTCCAGTTTCCACAACTGTCCAAAAACATGCCAGTAGTTGGACTGGCTATGCTAATTTGACCCTAGGTGTGAATGTATGTGCACGGTGCCCTGCAATGGACCGGCGGTGTATTCCTGCCTCGCACCCAGTGTTACCAGCATTGGCTTTGGAATCACTGTGACCCGGAACAGGATTACTTGCCATGCAAGGAGAGAACACTGCAGCTTCATAGGCAAAACATTAATCAAAGACTTGCTGACTTTTTGTTGAGTTTGCAAACATGATGTGCTACATTGGAAATGTTATCTTTTTTGGAAAAGCACTGTGGCTACACAGAGTGGTTCCTTCCTTGGAAACCCATATACATGTTCATTTTACTTAGTCTGTATTAATGCACTAATCTACCAGCTTGTCATTATGCTATTACATTACATTATCTATCACTTTCCAGCCTAGCCAATTAGGTTTCCGGGCAACCCAAACATGGGACTTTGTCATTTGTCCACCCCTGACATGGTAGCCAGATGTAACAGGAGTATTCGTTTCTTTTAAGAATCAGTCATAATCCAGAGCAGAAGTCAGAAGACAGACATTTATCAAAAAAACTTACTTATTCTGCAAGCTGTCATGTTACTTGAATATAACTCCTGCTCACTTTTCTTTCTGAAGGAAGTGGTCTATTACCCTGTCACACCAGCAAAGAGTCTTCTCAAGTGATTTGGCAATTTTTCCTCTCAATGGCCAGCAGAGCAGTGACTGCTCATACAGTTTTGTCGCGTCGTGTTATGGGTGTACAATTTCAATCATGTTAGGGAAGAGAAGCTTCTATCTAATTGATTTATGGCTTTATTTATTTCCATCTATTTAAAAAAAAGGTTCCTGAAGCCTCTTGATCAAAGTACGGACTTTATAGTGTATGAAAGAAATGGGAATACGAAAAGACCTGATTTACTGAATCAAATCTGGTTATGTCAAGGAGTTAAGGGCTTTATCAACTTTGCAAATCTGAGAAGCAGAGACTTTTCTGAAAGAGCCATTGTCAAAGACAAATGAATCACAACCATCCTTTTACCAAAAATGCATCCGATTGCAATTTTCCTCGAAAGCCTGCTCTATGCACAGATCATCACCTCAAAGTCAGAATGATACCAATGCTATGGCTCTTAATAAGTACCAGTGGGTAAAAGCTGCGCTGTACCGTTGATTGACAGGAGGGAAGCATACATTCGGATCAAAGTAGAGGAGATTTTGTCCTGAGGCAACTCAGAGAGGCGCTGACACTCGTACTGACCTTCACGACTGCTAAAAGGTAAACATATTGCATGTTACGCTTTGAGTAATGGCACACAAGTCTACAAGTGTTTTATTCTTCTTATACCACGGCAATTTTCCAGTGATTACATTTTTTTAGTAATTCATTTATCTGTTTAGAGTTACATTTAATGTTGTGAAAGCGACTTCCTGTTATCACTTACGTTATAACAGCTATAAACAGTTGCCACTAAAGAAAACATACTTACCATTACAAAGCGCTGACAGTGGAGACTCCTTCCATAAATGCTAAATAAACATCTCCTAGACATTATCAATGATTATATGTTTTAAGTTTTATTATATTTTTTGTTAAAGAAGAACACAGTTTAAAATTCGCTTATTAGCCTTAGATTATGTGGTGCATCTGCTGTAAGTCCCTGTGAATTAGCAGTTACTATAGAAACAATTACGATAGAAAAAAGGATGAACACTTTCTGATCAATCAGATTAGAGAATTCAGCATTGCTCTGATGTTATGTGACATCCTTCCCTCACCTGAAAGACAGCAACATTATCCTGAATGTAAAGCAGATGCAAAGATTCAGTCCTGCTTCTACAATATACCATGTACTTAAGAGAACACACACACACACACGCGCGCGCGCACACACACACATTATGCACACATACATACACAAACTGCACTCGGAAAAATCATCACTTTGCATGCTTTATGAGTCATTGGAGAAATTATTCGCTGCACAAATATAGTTTACATCTTCCCTGTATCTCATTAGTCCCCACCAGAAGAACAGAAACACACTGAATAATTTTGATTTCTAGATGTTCCAGCTAATTATGTTGTTTGGAGGCAGCCTGCTAGCAGCAGGACATCATTTTAATTTGTATCGTCTAAAAACTCCATTAAAATGAAGCCAGCCAAAAAAAAAACAAAAAAAAAAGTTAGCCATATTTCCACAGCAGCATATTTTTTCCAAAGCTGTAAAGCTGGAAGAAGTTGTGTATGGTAATAGAATGTAAAATGGGTCAGATTTGTATTATTAAATTATAAGTTTTTATGTATTCAAAAGGCAAGATGCAAAAGAGACCCTCTTGAGAAATGCATCATAATTTATTTTCTCTCTTTGTAAACATAAATATGAGTTTCCTCAAAAGTGCGTATTTTAATTTCACATATTCAACATGAACTTTAGCCAAGGTAAAGTATTATATAAGCTGCACGTGTGAAGATGAATACCTGTGTTGTGCACATACTCTTAAGTTTTTTCACCACTAGAAAACAGTAGAAATTCTACTACTGTTAGCATGACAGTTCCTCAACCTCAGCTACATCACTCCAGTGCATACCTGGTCTCAACTGTTGATGTGCACAGGACTGTTTTTAATCCTTTTTGCAGTTGCTATTTTGTTTTAGTTTGTAGCTGTCTGCAATATTTTCTAACAAAAATTCTATCTTTGTGAGGTTTTTGCCATTTCCATGTATGCATCTGCAAGGGTTTTTTCTGTTTTTATGACCTTGTGCTTCAACTTCTGGATTACGAGCTTGTTTGTCTCATATTATTCTGGAAATATGATGGACCGTCCTCTGTCTTGTTCACATTTACGATTTGGATTTGTTAATAAAGCTCGTGCTTATGCTGCAATCCACTGTACTCGGAATTTGGAAAATCTAAACATGTTCCAGTGCTTTAGCCTGGAAAATCTTGGATGCCTAGATCGACATTATATTTGAATGGCTATTCGCTGAATTTGATAAACATGTAAAGAAGATTGGGGGCACAGTGGCTTTGTGGTTAGCACGTTAGCCTCGCACCTCTGGGGTTGGGGGTTTGAATCCTGCCCTGCCCTGCCCTGCCCTGCCCTGCCCTGCCCTGCCCTTCTTGGATCTTGCATGCTCTTCCCATGCTTCAGGGGTTTCCTCCAGGTAATCTGGTTTCCTTCCCCAGTCCAAAGACATGCATTGTAGGCTGATTGGTGTTTCCAAATTGTCCGTAGTCTGTGTGTGGTTGCGCCCTGCGATGGATTAGCACCCCGTCCAGGGTGTCCCTTGCCTTGTGCTCCAAGTTCCCTGGGATAGGCTCCAGTCTCCCCGTGACCCTGTGTAGGATAAGCAGTACAGAGAATGGATGGATGGATTTAATGAAGATTGACATGACTTATTTCTGCAAATGGTGTATAAGATGTCTTGTTCATCTTTGCTCAGAAAAATGATCTGTCACAACGAACTCACGGGAATTACACTGCCCTCCAAAAGTTTGGAAACGCCTGAACAAAATAGGGTTTTTGGGCAATATCAGCATAAATCCTCTTTAGTTAGTGACCATTTTGCATTGATAATAAGGGACAACACAAACTATGAAAACATATTTTATTAAATAAAAAGTTTATGAACATAAACATGAACATAACATAGAAAAATACTCAAATTT
>CM040992.1:5919310-5984124 GCA_022985145.1 Pangasius djambal
CCCAAAAACCCTATTTTGTTCAGGCGTTTCCAAACTTTTGGAGGGCAGTGTATGTTAACTCTAAACTCACAAAGCTGTTAGAGCATCTTTTCACAACACAAAAGCTACATATCAAGTAATATGAGGTTTTATCAAGGAGAAAATGATGCAAAGGGAAATATGTTTACCATTGATTGTGTGCCACCATAATGTTGTGACATCATGTGTGTTTATGACAGAGAACTCACACTAGGTGGGTGTTGGTCCAGAGTTCCCAAGTTTAATGACCGTTCCATTGCACTTTTCCATTTCGGAGGTCCGAGTTCCAAGTACAATGGATCGTAGCATTACATCCAACTGCTTCCACTTCCTGACAGCAGTATGTTCATGTTAATAAATGTGGTTTTTCTTTGTCACACAAGCTTTGTATTTGACCGCTCACTCGTTTGTGCATGAAAGTCAAAAACCTCCCACACATGCAACATTTTTTGTTGCATCCCAACATCCGGTAAGTTTTCTAAAAAAAAACAAAACAACCCAAAAACTGATCCTGTGCCTCCTTTTCATATCTGGTTAGAACACAGGATCAAATCTTTTCGAATAACATATTCATATTCAAATACAGAATATAAGAGAAAGAGATAGAGAGAGAGAATAACATTGTGTCAGCACACTCAAAAGGTGCACATTTCCCCCACATACACATATTTATATTCATATTCATGTTCATCTGTGCTACTGGTGCATGTTTGTCCAGAGAGTCTGGTGTATGAACAAGAACAGGCTCTCGGTCTGAGAGAGGAGAAACCAGTCCGGGGCTCACACACACACACACACACACACACACACACACACACACACACACACACACACACACAAATCCCAAATGCTCACTGCTGTAAGCCACAAACACAGACTATAAAGACAACATCTGAGAGATGGATGGGATGAGGCCTACATACACTGACTCACAGACACACACACACACACACACACACACACACACACACACACACACACACACAGTTAAAGCTTTCCTCAGAGGCACGCATTTGGAGGTATGTGCCTGTCTCAAGGCTAGACTGTTTTAATAACTGATTTCCCATCCGAGTGTGGTTTGAAATTTGGACAGACGGTTCTCACCGCCTTCTGAGTTATGTAAAGGGACTATGATGGAGACAACTTCTGAGATTTTGTTGTAAATTTGGGGCTTGAATATAAAAGTTTGCATCCCCCTTTTGGGGAAAAAAAGCGAAAAATATTTTAGAGTTTATCTACAAAGCAGAACTATGTTCATTTAGTGATTATTGCATCATGGCCTAAATATTACAACCATTGAGACAGCAGCTGTTTTTTCAGCAAGCCTAAAAATTTATATCCCTGTCGACATACTCTAATTTATTTCAATGTGCCAATTTAAGCTGTCCACTGACTTAAAACAGACAACACTTTGTTAAGTTTTAGTTAAGGACTGAAAATTTATATTAATTCATAAATAAATAAGGGGCGGGATGTTATATGAAAACCTGGAAGTCTTATATTTCTCTTATACCCCAGCGATTTGCCAATTTTTTATTTACTAATAAATGATGTGTCATACTTTTAATCTGTTTATAGTTAAGCGTAATGTTGTGGAATGACCGGGAAACTAGTTAGTTCCTGTTATCGTTTATGTTATAGCAGCTGTAAACAGTCATTCCCAAACCAGCCTCTCTGTTGAGGTTAATATGACGAAAAAAAATCATGTTACAGAGAAAGTTACAACTTTACTTCACCTTCCAAAAAATGATAAATAAACATCTCCTTACTGAAATCCTGACCATATAAATCATTACGCTTTTTGAAATCCATTTATGTGGAGAGTCCACCATACGAGTTCCTGTGTAGTTACTATAAAGATGAGACTGTATTAGAATGAGTGCATTAATATCAGCCTGTGATTTGTCTGTTATAGAAAATTAACCATCACCTTCTGACCAATCAGATTCGAGACTTCAACAGCACTGCGTTATAAATCAGTGTATCTAATACTTATAAGATCTGATTACTCTGACTGAAGTTCTCAAGTATCACCGTCGTCATAAATCATTATTGTATCATTATAATCAGTGCAATATAAAAGCAATCAGTGGCGATGAAATGTAGGAAAATTCCATTTTGTTGGTTATTGTCAGTCTTTCAGCCTGCACACGGAGCCTCAGGAGTTGGAGATTATGTGCTGCAGGTGCTGCGTGTAGCTACTGAGGAAATGACACCGTGTCCTCCTGAGTATTTAACCAATTAAACCCGAATCAAAACAGCAGAAGACAAAAAAATTCTGGGAATGTGAGTGCTTTGTGGATGTTTGAGTGTGCGTGTGTGTTAAATGTGACAATGATAAGAGAAGAAAGCACACAGAGTTCTTGTAAAAGTTTGGGCTGTTAACTCTCTCTGCTCCAGCGGTGGTGTATCATGACTGACTATGTGCTCGGAAAAGAACAGAATTTCACTGTACTTGTATAAGTAAGGAGTAAAGCACAACAGGGCATGCTGTTATAGGAAATTAATCAGTGATGGAGTTACAGTGAGGTTACTCTTGATTATTTTCCTACAACAGTTTTTTATTTCTTTTTTACCACAGCAATTTTCCGACAATTACAAACGTGCACTTATTTATGAACGTCATACTTTTCTTTTCAGCCATTTATAGTTACTTTTAATGTTGTGGAACGTCCATGAAACAACTTAGATTCTGTTATCACTGGCATTGTAGCAAACAATTATTCTCTCAGCAGCTACTCTCTTTTTTTTTTCCCTCTTGAAGTAAATCCAGCATGTCATGTTAATGAGAAGTGGGAAAGATGCAGTCAAACATGCATTTTGTTTCTACACTAAATGGTAAACATCTGCCAGGATGAAACAAAGATGGCAAATAAGAAGGAAAGTTAGTTTTCTTAGAAAGAAAGATATGTATGCAGTGTGCATTTTTGACCTGGGAATGTGCATAGTGTGGTGTACCTTTAATTAGATTTTAGAGTAAAGCTTTAAAAGTACGTCCGTGGTCCTTACGGTCCAATTAAATCATTGTGAAACGTATATAAACACATACTAAAGGTATAAAAGATGTTCCCATGATGGTACCAACCCAGTGACAAGGAACAGTACAGTTTGGTACCTTTATTTCTGAGTGGGTGTGGCAGCATTTTCTAGAGGTGTCATGGATAGACGGGAGAACGGATTAATATTATGGAAATTCTAACGTATCCATTTCAGCAGTGGCGTTTAGAAAACTTTAATTCAGACCGTGTGTACAGTCTTTTAGGACGAGATGTTTTTCGAGGTTGGCACTCCTTACCAGACAGCTGCGAACGTGAGCTAATTTACAGGCTGTCTGTATTGTAACATCAGCTTTGCATTTGGGTTGCAGCTTTCATATTTGCGTTTTCATTTTATTTGTGAGTGTGCTTCACTTTTTCATCCTTCAGGGATTTTTTTTTTTTTTAACCAGCTTTCCCTCCATGGCATATTATTTGCATTTTATGAACTGTCTTATATCTCTCCTATTTCTATTTATTTATTTATTTGTTTGATTTTATTTTGTATGTCACTACAGCACCATTACTTTCTGTCTTGGACCAAAAGGAGTGGTTTCTGAGCAGCTGAACATTTCCATTAGCATGCACAGCCGTCATGCACCGGCGTTCCCATCTGCATAAATAAGTGCTGCAATATGCAGCACGTTTCGTACTAGGAAATGTGGTTACTAAGCTAATCATAAGGCCGAGCGACATTCCTTCAGGGAACAGCTTACATTAGTAACCCATCATTCCCTTATATTATCCCACATCACTGTGAAGAGTAAAGCTAATGGATAGGCAAAATTCAACCTGGAAGAACTAGTGTCCAGTACAAAAATCAGACGGTATTTGGTTGATCTACAGTCCAAAGAACTTCTCCTTCACTGTGACGGTCAAGTAGAGTTGACTAAAAATTCCTGACAGATCTTCAAAAGTTTTAGTAATGCTGATTTTCTGTGTACTTGCGTACGTGTCGATAAACATCAACCAGCCAAGTCAGTGAGTGACACCTACAAAACTCCATAAAAGGCAAAATGATGACTAAATAGTGAAAAAGTGGCATGTGCTAAATCAGCCGCTGCAGAGCATCACTAACACTTAATGGTTATTCTGATTGGTGTTAATTTACAGAATTGTTTTGGAATTCTTTCTTTCAAGTCATTAAAATAAAATGACTGGGTTTCACACTTTCTACACTTTTCACTTATTGCTTGTGTGTAACTGAAATAAATACGCGATTTACAGCCTAATCAATGTAAATAAAATCGCAGTAAGTGATCACCAAATATATGATTTAAAAGCCTCCTTATGTGTAACTTTACACAAACTCAGGAGCTCTCAGAGGATACACACATTTTTCTGAACCAAGTGTAAATGCTCTGAAAATTCTTGTGTAAATGCCATGATGACCGATTTACGAATAAATTTGTTCGTATCCAGCATGATAAATGACACCCACAGTTTGTATTTTGCCCTCGACCCCGTGAAAACCTCATGCATGTAATAGAGGAGCTACAGAAGCTACAGCCATATGGGCCAGAACCCTTTGGATTTGAATTAAACGGATAAACTTCTCTGAAACTGAGAGATGCTCTGACTCTGAGGTGTGCCCTCATGGCCTGTGACTCTAAATAAAGGCCAAAGGGGGAAAAAAGGTCTACTGGGGAACCAGAGAGCACTTATCTCAGTTGGAAGTGCAACAAAAACCCAAAGTAGTAAAGATGCTCTAAAATAACAGCTGTCTCTCTGAGAGCATCATCTCTGGTTTCGGCACAAAGCAGCCAGTCGCCCAGATTACTTACAATGCACAGCCCCCGCAACTGCAGTGATGTGAGAGCCAGAGAAAGAGACAAACTAAATGTGTATGCTTTCCCATACAATGCAAAGTAGAGAACATTTCAGACCTGAACATGCCATGATCCCGGTGTTCGAATACGAGATGCCTTTTCATGCCTCAGCCGCCAAAATAGGTTTTATGTTGGAAGAAACCTCAAACTGTGCAAGGAAATACATCTGTCATGACTAACTGTTCTTAGCACTGAACACACACGAGCGTTGTTACCCAGTCCTCCTGTGTGATGGAATAAAAAACGGGTCAATTTGCATTAATGTTTACTTGTGATCGTACCCTCGTCAACAGATGCAGCCATTCGACTGTAACATAAATTTCATGGACCCCTTCTGAATATAATCCAACAATAATCCATATAATCCATATAATCTATATAATCCAACAATACAAATATTCAGATCATCATTTAAATATGTACAATAATAGTTTAGCTATTTATTTCAGGCACAGAGGTTTTAATTTCTGAATTTTCTACTGACAGAACAAACATTTTTAAAATTCTCATTAGGTAGAAGATGATCATTTATACTTGTTTTTGAGTCATTGAGGTTTGTCTTAAACTCAGTTATATTAAACTAATAAGCAAAACCAGCTACTACTATAACTTTGATAATAATGGGTTATGATATATACACACGGTCAGCCATAACATTAAAACCACCTGCCTAATATTGTGTAGGTCCTCCTTGTGCCACCAAAACAGCTCCAACAGGTCGAGGCATGGACTCCACAAGACCTTTGAAGGTGTGCTGTGGTATCTGGCACCAAAACATTAGCAGCAGATCCTTTAAGTCCTGAGATGTGGCCTCCATGGATCGGACTTGTTTGTCCAGCACATCCCACAGATGCTCGATCAGATTGAGATCGGGGGAATTTGGAGGCCAAGTCAACACTCTGAACTCTTTGTCATGTTCCTCAAACCATTCCTGAACAATTTTTGCAGTGTGGCAGAGTGTGTTATCCTGCTGAAAGAGGCTACTGCCATTAGGGAATACTGTTGCCATGAAGGAGTGTACTTGGTCTGCAACAATGTTTAGGTAGGTGGTACGTGTCAATGTAACATCCACATGAATGCCAGGACCCAAGGTTTCCCAGCAGAACATTGCCCACAGCATCACACTGCCTCCATCGGCTTGCCTTCTTCGTATAGTGTATATATGCCTTCTTCAGTCTGCAGCTACGCAGCCCCATATGCAGCAAGCTGTGATGCACTGTGTGTTCTGACACCTTTCAGTCATAGCCAGCATTAACTTTTTCAACAATTTGTGCTACAGTAGCTCTTCTGTGGGATCGGACCAGATGGGCTAGCCTTTGCTCCCCACACACATCAGTGAGCCTTGGGTGCCCAAGACCCTGTCGCCGGTTCACCAGTTGTTCTTCCTTCGACCACTTTTGGTAGGTACTAACCACTGCATACTGGGAACACCCCACAAGACCTGCCATTTTGGAGATACCCTGACCCAGTCATCTAGCCATCGCAGTTTGGCCCGTGTCAAAGTCACTCAGATCCTTAAATTTGTCCATTTTTCCTGCTTCGGACACATCAACATCGAGAACTTATTGTTCACTTGCTGCCTAATATATCCCACCTCTTGACAGGTGCCATTGTGAAGAGATAATCAATGTTATTCATGTCACCTGTCAGCGGTTTTAATGTTATGGCTGATCAGTGTGTATATATATACAGTACTGTGCAAAAGTCTTAGGCACATGCAAAGAAATGCTGTAGAGCAAAGATGCCTTCAAAAATAATGAAATTAAATGTTTGTACATTAAAAAAAAAATAATAAAGAGCAGTAAACAGTAATAAACGAAACAAAGTCAATATTTGGTGTGAGGACCCTTTGCCCTGAAAAAATAATTAGTAGTAGTAGTGCAGTGTGTGCAGTGTTATAAGGAAATGAGCTGTAAGTGTTACTGAGCATCTACTGAGCACAACCACGAAATCAGCAGAACTCTCCATTGAAATGAATATTATGCAAATGTGCAAGTGGGCAGAACAAGTAGCATAACTCAAGAGAGGCGATCTGGCATTGTGTGTAGTGCAGCGACTGATAATCAGTATCCTAATATTAGTTATATTGATAACAGCATTTATAAATTGGTAAGTTGTTATTATAGAAACTATAACGTATTAGAATGAGCGCATTACTATAAATTGCTGATTTGTCTTGCTATCAGAGCTGCTGTTATAGAAAACGAATCTACACCTTCTGGCCAATCAGATTTGAGAATTCAACAGTGCAGTGACACTATTAAAAAGTGACTGGAAGTCTCTTGCCTCTACTTACTCTGATGAAGTGAGATTGGTCAGTGAGATTGGATCCAAATGTAGGCTCATTCACATCCGGCCTGCAGCAAGGAGGAGAGCGATATCTTGAGTTGGGGGCAGTCGTGGCCTAATGGTTAGAGAGTCGGACTTGTAACCCGAAGGTTAACCTGAAGGTCGTGGGTTCGAGTCTCAGGTCTGGCAGGGATTGTAGGTGGGGGGAGTGAATGACCAGCGCTCTCTTCCACCCTCAATACCACGACTGATGCGAGACCCTTGAGCAAGGCACCGAACCCCCAACTGGTCCCCGGGCGCCGCAGCAAAAAAGGCTGCCCACTGCTCCGGGTGTGTGTTCACTACTGTGTGTGTGTGTGCGCTCTTGGATGGGTTAAATGCAGAGCACAAATTCTGAGTATGGCTCACCATACTTGGCCACAAGTCACTTCACTCCACTCCACTTCACTTCATCTATATCAGAAAGTCAGGATCTGAATCAAAAGGTCAAAGAGTAATATCCAGTTACACAGACCAAACAAAAAAGGCAAAAAGAAATGAGACATACTATCAAACACACAGGAAGTGTGTTTTGATTACGTATTCAAACTCCAATTCGACACAGTGCAATCATTTACCACTCGAGTGAATGTGCTGGCGAGGAAGGAGCGAGTTCCTCAGGGTGTGAGTGTGATACCTGTCTAATCTGGCGTGAAGTTTGAGGAGGTTGATATCTCAAATGGTTGTAAAAATTGTTATAGCTGGTTAGAGTTATATTTCAGGCCATAATCTGATGCTGAGGATTGTTTCGTTCTGTTGCTTCACTCTCAGTGTGAGTCTTGGCACTACGAGCGTCCTCAATAAGCCCCACTGCCCAACTGTGAAGCGCTCGAGAGGAGGCTCAGATGCTCCATCAGCTCCTGCTGGAAAGGGTTCAGTTGGGGTTAAAGGAATAGGGACCCAAAACAAGATGAACAGATCAACTTGGAGAGCTTCGGAGGTGCTACAGCAAGTAGCGTTACTTTTCTTACATAAAGACAACAGAACTTTTGTGCAGTCTTGACCAGTCTTAGGTGTCGCCTCGTCCTCATGCTAGCTCCAAATCTTAAACCAAGCAACCAGCAACCACACTTCCTGCTTGGGCTGCAACAACTAACTGACAAAATTGATAAAATCTGATAATCAAAATTGTCTGTAATGAATTTCATTATTGATTTGATTGAGTTGGTCTATACTGTATAATGAAGCACACTGTGGCTTCACTACACACCACAAGTAGCAAAGCTATCTGAATCAATTCGTTTATAAGAGGTTATATACTTTTTGTTTTTGTTTTTTTTTGATAAATGCTACATTGGTTAATTCTTTTTTGACATACACAACTATAGATCTTTAATGTACTGTACTATATTGTCTGTCATGTCATCAAGTTACCATTCTGTTTTCGGTTCCTGAAAAGAGTTGATTCCCTTTCAATTTTTCAATTTGCCATTAAAAAATAAGAGTCAAATCCAAAGCCTTAGAGGTGATTCCACACACCCAAAATGAAACTAAACTGAATTCATCATCTGACTGTATCAGTTAGCCAGACAGCTAGTGGATATTGGCCTTTATATTGAATTTGCCTTGTCAGAATTGCAGGTAATGCTCTCTACTAGTGATTCGGACCAAAACATCCTTAAGTTAGAGTGTCTGATAAATAAAAAAAATAAAAGTGGTCGACATAAGCACTCGTTAATATTCTCAAGGCATAACAGATTGTCTGATAAATGGGTTATTCCATGATAAGGGTGCCATTTAACTCTTAAAACTTTATTTTTTAAAATAATTTTTAAACATTGATTCCAAGAAAACATGCATTTAACTGTTCATAAATGGTGTGTGCTGATAATGACTGCATTTAAATGATTAACAGGGTTGAAAGTAGCAGGATTGAGGTTTAAGGGTAGAATTAGCAAATACAGAAAATATGGCTAAATTACATCCATGCTAATGTCATGAGGACATTAAGGACATTATAACAATTACATTTTAAAAAATTAATAATTTACTTTCAAGCTATAATTTGTGTAACAGGGTTGCAGCTTTCAAAGTGACCATGTCAGTTGATATCACAATATTATTAGAAAGAAAGAAAGAAAGAAAGAAAGAAAGAAAGAAAGAAAGAAAAAGGAATTAGAGAAATTTTATTTTCTTCTTCTCAGGATCTTTGGAAAATCTTAGTGATGCTGTTAAAACGTGATTTGTGGAATATTTATACTATTGCATAAGGGTGAGTGTGTTCAGCTAACAGGGTTGAGTGAAGTGAAACTGAAATGTACGTAACCTGTAATAGATGACTTGTGGAAAAATGTTGTTTCATGCATGAGATGTTAAATTCACTCACACATTAATGCAAAAATAATCCGATTTGAAGTGTTTTTAATTATTATATTTCAAGGTGAAGTGTAGTTATAGTGGGCTGGGGCAGGCAAAAATGCAGCAAAAGTGCTGTAGAGGTTTTAATGGTTTTACATGTACATATATGTATGTAAATTATAATATATAATTCTATATATTTGTAAATGTAATATCAGACACAAATTGAATCATGCAAACTATTGTATTGTACTTAGTGTCCTGTTCTTTAATTAAGCCTAGTTAATATTAGTTGATTGACTGAAATGTTGGAAAGATTTTGTTTAAGCAAATAACCGTAAATCCAACTAACCTTGGTGAAAACTAATTGACAGATTAATCGATGATGAGAAATAATCATTAGTTGCAGACTTGGTTCCTGCAAACCGCAACTGAATCTACGTGTCAACATTATTTTCAGTAAACAGTCGTTAAAACTGAGCTGAACATGCAACATAAAATGAAACATCTGTGCCGTGTTTTCTAAAGCACCACCATACAACATAACAGGAAAAATGCTGCAAGATAATGTTTAAAATACAACAAAAATGAACAGATCTGAAAAGAAGATAAGCGTAATCCCAGTTCAGTTAGAGGCATAGGGCAATTTTGGATAAAGCACATTTTGGAAACCTTGCAAGTGAAAGCAGCATGAGTATGTCCGTAGAGGACTGATATAAAAAGGGCTTTTTTTCTCCGAATCACAGATGACTGAAAGAAGCACTGTGCTCAAGTAAATCAGGAAAGGAAGTGGAGAGCGGGTAAAAACTCAGCAGGGACCTCCCACCCCGAGGCTCTGTTCTGACACTCTTCTGATGACAGAATTGGGAGATTTCGTCTTTTTTGGCATCGCAGGAGAGCCATCGGCGAACAAAGAGCGGGGGCTGGTTTAGCATGACTCCCCATGGAGCAACTCCGTAGTGCCCTGAGCCATGTTAAAAGTGGGTGGGTGAAGCTAAACCTGGCAACCCGCATGAAATCTGCCACCTACCAAAAAATCTCTCCAAGACACAATCTGTACTAACCAGCAATGTCCAAAATCCCAGACAAAGACTGTAAAAGACAAACAAAAGATGCCACCACAATTAATATATCATGACTAATAACACATCGTCTCGTACCAGAAAATGTCTTTGTCTTATGTTCAGGATATAAGACAGTATGAACTTTCTTCTTGTCATCTTTCCCTGTGCCCCGAGGCGTTGTCATGGTGATAGTATCTTACATGATAATGGGAAAGCTATATGGAGGTGATTGTGCCTTGCTGAACAATTCTTTTCAGGAAAAAAAGATAATGCTTGCCAGAGGTTATTATGAAAAGGTACGCCTCTACATGCCTGCAGATTAAAAAGGACATGGACGGTCAAGTTCACTGCAAATAAGTTTATTATTTGTTCTTATTCATGAAGAGGGCCAGTATTTAATCAGGCTATAATAAGACAGCCGTGACATCTAATAAATAGGGAGCTTCAATTTTCACAGCATGAAATATTTCCAGGAAGAAGGGGATCTTTTTCAGAAAGGAT
This sequence comes from Pangasius djambal, assembly GCA_022985145.1. Taxonomy (NCBI): domain Eukaryota; kingdom Metazoa; phylum Chordata; class Actinopteri; order Siluriformes; family Pangasiidae; genus Pangasius; species Pangasius djambal. The sequence continues at coordinate 5,930,384 of CM040992.1, forward strand.
GAGTTATGATGAACATATGAACAGGCGCAGTCCATCTGCAGATCAGTGAGGCAGAACGTCATCTCTCTTTACAGAAAGAAAGAGAGAAAAAAAAGCTCACATATAATTCACACATGATTAATATGTGTTTACACGTGAAGGACATGTGAAAGTGCATTTCCACATTACACTCTGAAACGTGAACTTTCGTGATATCGTGTGACATCGTGTGACATCATGTGGATAGTACGTGAAACGATAAAACCACATATCCTCTAAAATAAATGAAAATAAATTAACTATGCATAAAAAGAAAAATTACATGAAAATAAATGAACTATTTGAAAATAATCACATGAATATAAACCAGTCAGGTGGAAGAAACACACGTGAAAATGAATCACTTAAAAAAATCTAATGTGGAAATAAATGAATCATGTTTAAATGAAATTATGTGAAATTACATGAATTGTTTATAAATCACATTTAAAAAAGAGGTCATGAAAAATTACATGTGGAAATAAATAAATCATGTGCCAAAAAAAAAATCAAATGTGAAAATATTGTGTGAATTGTTTGAAAAAAAAAAAGGAATAAATGAATCGTGTAAAAATCACATAAATCATAAAAAAAATATAAAAGAATTGTGTAAAGAATCACGTGAAAATGAAACGAAATGTTAAAAAATCACATGTAAAATGAATTGTGTAAAAATCACATGAGAAAATAAATGAATCATGGGTTAAAAAATCACATCAGAATAAATGAATCATGGGTAAAAAACATCACATGAAAATAAAAGAATCATAAAGAATCACCTTGAATGGTGTTAAAATCACATGCGAAGAGAAGTGAATCATGGGTAAAAAAAATCACATGAAAATAAATGAAGCATATGAAAATCACGTGAAAAGAAATGATTCACGTAAAAATCACTTGAAAATAAATGAGTCGAGTTAAAATCAGATTTGGATATAAATGGATCGTGTGCAAATAAAACACATACTACAGGAAAATGTGTCAAACATAACATTTCTAAAAACCATCATGTTCACATGTAACGCTTGTTTGACTTTTCTGTAAGAGAGGGTGCACTATACAGCACTCATACAGTGCACTCCAGAATTATTGGCACCCGTCATGGCAAAAAGACAAGGCAAAAAAATGCTTGTATAAAATAAACGTGGCAAAAAAAGAACGCTGAATGTTGCGAGTCCTTCACACAAACAATTTGAGAAACTAGAACCAACTTATGTTTCTCGTTCCTGGTCAGGGTCTTCGTGTATCTGGATTCTCAAGCTACTGCTGAAAATAACCTATATGTTTCCCACTACGTTTTCATTGCTGAAAAATGACAGGACGTAATGTTCGACATTCTTTATCTTTCCAAAGTGTCCTGCGAATACAAATGTCCCAGTCACATTTTCGGCATTTTCAGACATATAAAAAAAAATACAACAGTAATTTTATGTATGTCTTAACGCTTACTTGTTTTCTTTCTAACAGTGCTGGTTGTCTATAGGGTTGTTCCACAGCATTACTCAACGATCCTGGCATCCTATAGCATCGAAGTGGATCTGGCAGCGTATTCTGGGACATTTAACACCACTCACACGCAGTATAAACCGGCCCTTTGTTCCCATCTAAAGCTATGAAGTGCTTGACGTGATGATGCATGATGTTTATTTGTGCGTGAGTGAGTGTGTGTGTGTGTGTGTGTGTGTGTGCGTGTGTGTGTGTGTATGAGGTGGAGGCTGACAGCGCACGACATCTCAGCAGAAAAAGAATGGCTATAAAGAAAGAAACAGGTGCCTTTTACAGAGATGGAAAGTGTATAAAATGGATTGCATTAAAAATGGTAAAAAAAAAAAAAAAAAAAAAAAAAAAAAAAAAAAAAAAAAAAAAAAAAAAAAAAAAAAAAAAAAAAAAAAAAAAAAAAAAAAAAAAAAAAAAAAAAGCAGAGAAATGTTTCAATCTCACACCAGGTTGGAAAAATAGAAACACCTAAAAGGAGACATGTGAGCCATTGGCACGGATAAGATTTTACTTTTGCGTAAATGATTTTCCAGAGAACAAGAAGCAAGGTTTTTTTTTTTAACAAGGTTTTCTCCGTATCAAGACTTTTGGGTGTTAAAAAAAAGATTAAAAAAACCAAAAAAAAGATCATCAGCACAAATAATGCACACCAAAAATATCAGAACAGTATGGGGAAAAAAACAACAAAAAAAAAACAACAAACAAACAAATTGAATGAGCAGGACAAATTAAAAAGCTGGACTTCATGGAAATGAAATAGACATATTTAAAAAGTGCTGTCAAATAAATATGAAAGGACTACAATACAACACGGTGTGCTGTTATAGGAAAATAATCAGTGATGGCACAGTGTGAGGAGGTTCGACATGAAGCATCCTGAAGTGTTTTATTTCTGTTATATGCACCACAGCAATTTGTCAATGATCACAAACTTTTACTAATTAAAGAACGACAGTGTACTTTTAATCTCTTTAGTTACATTATTGTCATGGATCGTCCGCAAAACAAGTTATTTCCTCTTAGCACTTACGTTATAGCAGCTATAAATAATTGTTCCCTCACCAGCCTCTGTTTTTTTTTCCCCCTCTCTCGACATTAATAAGATAAAATAAATGCAGATTGACACTGGAGACTCCTTCCATAAATGCTAAATAAACATCTCCTCAGAAAAAGAAAACTTCACCATATCAATAATTATACATTCGTTTATGTAGAACGTCCATCATACAAGTCCCTGTCTAAGTTGTTACTATAGAAACGACCGATCAGATTTAAGAATTCAACTGCACTGTGGTTAAAAAAAAAAAACCCAATATGGCACACCAATTCAGCCTCCAAGCCTTTATATAATCATCCAAATGCTGTTCTCTGTCATTTTCTTTATTCAATCTAGAGTCCTACATTTTCCTTTCTGGCCATTAGAAGAGCTTTTCTTTTGACTTGATGCTCTCTCACACATGCTCTTCTGATTCATACACTTATTCATCCACGTAAAACAAAAAAAAAAAGGACAAAACAATAGACCACTTTATTTAATTGTAAATATAACAATAACCATAATCAGACCTGGCAAACACGGGAAAGTAAACAATTGCTAGGAGGAGCGTTAAAAAAATTATAGGTGCAAACATGTAGAGCGACGTATACTTGATAGGCAAAAAGTGCACTTTGAGCATTTTCAGATGAGAAGCACTTAAAAAAAAAATGTAAATGAAAATATCTTAATGACTTCTAATAAGCACTTTGAAAGAAATGTCATGGTTAAAGATTCTTTAAAATGATTTAATTAAGGACAGTGTGCTACAGACTCACTCACATCACACGTTTTACAATAAAACAAAAAACGGAAGCAAAAAAATGGAGAATGTCTTGTACAACAGCAACTGTACATTATATTTTCAGTGTCTGATTTGGAGTCCAAACCCTGATGAGAGGTCCTCTCTGTACAGCACTGAAGAACTAGAGTGGGAACAGCAAGGCTGGAAATGGACACCTCCATCAGATCAGATCACATCAGATTAGATCCAATCAGCACACGGGCCTTTTAAACCTCCTCCGGTGTGAAGTAAAAGCTCAGACATTCTTATGGGCTTCCAGAGTTTCGTGTCTCACGCAGTCCGTATGATGGTTGTTCCAGTGTGTGTCCACCATTAACAGACAAGAGGGATTGTCACAACATTTCAAGTGCAATGAAAGCGTGAGAATCACCCGGAAAATGAGGCAGTAGCAAAGTCAGGATTTGAGAACAGAATATGGCACAACAACAGATTCAAATCTTCCAGAGTAGTCCCTCTCTGTCTCTCTCTCTCTCTCTCTCTCTGTAATATGTACACAAAACAGCACCCAAATACTATTAATTAACCCTGATTTTGGGAGGCTTGAAGCGGGGCCAAGTTCAATCACGAGCTCCTGGGATTGGGCAGATCAAAGACGATGGGCGGGTTCATGGGTTGGAAGTTGACTGTGCAGGCGGAGGCATTAACAAATGTAGTGGTTCCATCCGTCATCATGCCATAACCTAACAAACAAACATACACACACAAAAGCAACATTAAAGGTATAGTCAACAATTTCTGTAGCCCCTCCCTTCAGCGTTTCCTATCCCACGACACACATGCTAGACTGCTACGCTGCGTTTGACTTAACTCCAGATTGCGTCGTTTTCGACCTCAAGCTTCAAAGCTACAAAGGGATAAAACATGGACACCTCCATGTTTGCCTTTTGTCAGCAACGATCTAGGCAGCTAGCTGTGTGGAGTGATGTATATTTACCTCCTAAAAACACATAGCACTGTATAGTCAGAGTTTTAGATTTAAGCGGACATGTCTGTATGTTGATGGATCTAAAGTAAATACTAGTATATGCAGTAGAACTCAGAAGTGCTACTTTGTTTACTGTTGATGCTGTGAGCAGCCATGCTGATGTCATATGACGTCATAAGCACATAACTTGGGGTTGAGTAGGAATTCCGAGTTGAGAGTGCGCTATCTTTGACTTTTCCTAGTCCGAGTTATGAGTTTTAGCCGAATGAAGCCCTAGTACAAGAGACAGAGCTTTCCGAATGGACAGACAACATAATTAACAGGCAAATACACACGCCTCCTTGTCGTCATTGGTTGGCTGTTGTTGGTCCACATCATCTGCTTTTTTCACACTACAGAGACCAGAGTTGCTCCACTAACAGATATTTTATTGACAGCTCAGAATGTGAGAAGTTCACTAAATATTACAGAAAAATCACTGACCTCACCTTTAATTCTTCATTCAGAGTAAAAAAAATCTGATTTAAATCACTATAAATTTAAGAGAACCAAAATGAGAGGTCTAAAATCTAAAGATATGTGTCAGTTTGTTTAGCGAAAACACGGCAGCACTGACAGAATTCATGTAAAGAACGAAACACGACGGGGCGTGGACTAATTTTTAACCCTTAAGTTGATTGTTTTCTTATAACAGCATGTCCTGAAGTGTTTTATTCCTCTTTTATCACAGCCAATTTGCCAGTGCTAACAATGTTTTTTAATACAAGGGCTTACCAAATAATTACAGTTATAGTTGCTATGACAAATAAACAAAATTCTGCCTAAACTTACGCATCCATATGACTCACAAATGGTATACTGTGCCACATTTTAGCCATTTATTTGTAATATTATTTCATACCATGCAGGGCGAATCATATCATGCATGCCAGAATTATGACAACATGACAGCTGATATAAAACAAGAAAAAAAATCACACATAGCTTTTAAAAAAAAAAAACCAAAACCCTGATGCATTCATGTGAGTTATGATTACGGATATTCATGGCTCGTGGTGTAAGTGACAGCCGGTGAATACAGCTGACTGGAGAGTACACTGGAGGATGACTGCAGGACGTTCGGATCCGATCCTGAGCCTGAACGCTGGATCAGAACTGAATCGGATTCGACATTTTTTCCAATTCAGTCCACTGATATATAGTACGCCATGGCATGAATGTGTGCGATATTAGCTGACAAGTTATGAGTTAAGACAAGCTGACAAAAGAATATACAAATGTGTATTGTAAAGCACCCTGCCAAAATGCTTACCGTGAGAATGAACGAGTGTAGGATGTACATCAGCGAATACTCAAAGATTTAATATCAGAAGTGTATTAAGAATCAGAAAAATCCTAGTCAGCACCAGTATTCTGAATATTAAAAATTGATGCTAAAAATAAAAAAAGCATTAGGGATATATTGGCCCAGAACGCCACACTAGTATCGGATTAGACGTGAAACCTTTTCCCATCTGATTCACTGCTGGATTTTCTGCAGTGAACACGTGTCATGTTGCCGACGGTTGCTCAGTTACTGATATCAATTCATATTGTATTAAAGATTAAAAATTGAGATAGTAAAAAGGTGAAATAAAAGACAGCCAGAGCTCATTCACAATTCAGTTTTACTCGAGCACTATAAATATTACTGCAGCACAGAGAAGAGCAGAGACACGTGCTCACAGCGCAGTCATACACATAAATAATTTATACCCTCCCTTTAGGCATAATTAAGGTCTTTTTTACGATTCTTTGTAACATGATTACAAATGAAAGTGAATTCATTTGCCATAACACACCCTCAGATCACAACTTCATAACATAACAAAAAAAAAGAAACGTTTTTGCTAAACTAAAACTCAAACTGACAAATACAGTATGACCTTGCATATTTTCCGCCAGCTTTATTGAAGGACATTTTGAAGCTCAGCGCTAATTCAATTCTGTGTAAATATGGAAATCTGCTGAAAGAAACTGGAGCCTAATGGAGTGGTTTTGAGCTCACAGCAGATCGAGCTGAGTACTTGAAAAATGCTGTAGCAGAACCAATCAACATATAAAAATTGGCGGTAGTTCAATGACTATTTTTCTAAATACCAAACATTGCATCTCTTTATCCAATCACGTGCATTTATGTAAATTATTTGGCTGAAGGCAGCTTATCGAGAAAGTGAGTTTTCACATCTGCAACAGATATTCTTCTGCGCCAAACAATAATGTAATAACAGCAAAGTACAAGTTTGCCATGATATTTCTTAATAATAAGCAGCTACTAAATTTTTTTTTTTTACCAAACACAGAGATCACAGTCCCCACTTTTTTATTGTCTCACAAGATCAAGGTTTGGAAAGTCACATGTCAAATTTCACCATAGATAAAGCTGGCACAAAAATAAGTAAGTGCCATCAGATGCAAATGTGCATCTTTCGCGTCCCGCGTCCTTTCCCCTTCAGTGAATCGGCGAATTTTATTTGTGTTTAGTTTAGTTTTCAGGTGTCATCTGTATCGCCATAGCAATGGGTCAAAAATCGTAAATGCTACAGCTAAGCTGTAGATGTTGGCACCATTGAGGAAGCGGTAACCATTCAATCATGTTAGTCGCTTATCTGGAATTTTACATGGTTCAATATTCCCAAATGGTAGCTGAAAATCCTACTATAGGTTTACAGTCTATGCTTTTACCCATTATTTTACCTACACACTGTAAACGTTTGATATTTAACAGTAACCCAACTTTTTTTTCCTCCCCAATTTGGCCTCGGTAATTCCCACCCACTATCCAACTACCAACTGGGGAGGGTGAAGGTTTACACGTGCTTCCTCCGAGACACGTGAAGCCAGCCAACCGCATTTTTTTCAAACTGCTGCTCATGCTGCATCACAAGGCAGCGTAACCTACTTGGAGGAAAGTGCTATCTGCCCTCTTCCGCATACATGAGCTCACATACGCCCACAATCGGCTAGTGTCGCTGTGAAAGTAACTGAATCATTACTTTATCTGTGGAACTGATGCAAGTGAACTTTACCTTCATGTATGTGTCCAAAGACGTGTAATTTGGGTTGGACTCTTCTCTGCACTGTGTTCAGCAGCTCCATGCAGCCAACACGCTGCATTTTCCTCGGCACCCAGTCTAAAAAACCTGCATTAACACACATCACAACATTACTGAGCCAAAAATGATCGTTTTTGCTTTCTCAAGACATAAAAATAAATCACAAATTATGGATATAAATACGTCACTTCTATACCTTTATCCTTGCAACTACACCTAGCATAAATTTTGTTGTATTTTTCATTTTGCAGGTGAAAACAGCTGCTTTTTATTTTATTTTTGTTTTTGTTTTTTTTTGACTGGAAAGCTTATTCGCATTTGTCCAAGTTCAGACGCAGGTTATGTAATAATTCGTGCCGAAAGATTACAGCTTCCTGGAATTCTGTTAATGACATTTTTCATTTGCTGTTTTTCTCAAAACAACTAAACAATTTTTGTGATTTTTCTGAGCCTTTTTTAAATAACATCTCACACAAAGGTTTATAGGTCTTCAAGTCAGACTTTGGCAGTTTATTAATTCTTAATATCTTGAAAGGATTAACAAATGAATAGCATTTTTATATAATTTAAATAACATTTAAATCTAAATTAAATAACTTTGATAAAATGTTACAGGAAAGTCATAGACCAGCGTGTGTTATCACAAAAAAAAAAAAAAAAAAAAGGATTTCTGTCATATTGAAAATGAATTTGTGTTGGATTCAACGATCCACTGCCTCATTTCCATATTTTAGTAACTGAAAAATAACTGCATAAAATAAGGTAAAATAAAGCAAAAAAAACTTTAAGGGGGTGGTACTTGAATAAAAAATACATTATATTAAAAAAACAAGCAAATAAATGACTTGTAGACAGTCTACTGTACATCAGAATATATTCGTTTATTATTTTCATGTTTTATGTTTATGTATATACTATGTTTAATTTTTAATTCAGTTTAAAATTTGAATGTAGTACGTTTTATACTCATCGTATCAAACCTGATTTACCTGCACAGGTAAAGTCAGTTCATATTTTAACACAAATCTCAAGTGATGCAAATGCAGACGTTCTGAATTCCAGTCGCTGGTGAATGTATGCATAAACACACGCCTCAGAACACACACACACACACGCATCTCCTGAGAATTAAGCCTTTGTCACACACTCCAAAGGCCCAAGGGCTAGGTGTCTTAAAATGCAGCTGTCTTTATAGAGAAACTTTCCCCCTCCCATATACATTATACGTTGCATGTGAGTGTGTGTGTGTGTGTATATGCGTGTTTTATTGTGTGCAGAGGGATTTGCCGCACTGCGAACAGCGTCTCGATGCTGCATGCTTTAGCAGCCTGCTGTAGCCACTCCATCTGCCAAAGCCCTCAAAGCAAAAGTGTGTGCGTCAATGTGTGTGTTTCAGTGGAAACAAACTCACAGGAGAAAGTCGTGAAGAAGTGTGTACCTGCATGTGTGTGTGTGTGATTAGTGACTCACCCAGAGGAGGGCAGTGTGTGAGCAGGATGTCAGTGGAGTCGGGGATCTGGTTCCACTTGTCCAGCAGTGCTTGCCCTCGCGGAAGATTAAAACCCCAGCCGTAGTACCACGGCTGCCTGCCTCAGGGGAACACACAGAGAGACCAGGGGGAAAAATATGTTTAACACACAGTGTGTAGATGCAAAACAATCTCAGACAAGTGCAAATGATATCATCATCCTCCTGCGATGCTGATGACGGTAATGACAAGATAGAGGCATCAATTGTTTTCCTATAACTGCACGCTCTCGGTGTGTTTGATTCCTAACTTACTTCACAGATAAGTGTGTAAACACTAAGTCAGTACAGCAGCTATTCTATAACACTAGCACCTTATTAAACTTGTTGTTCATTACAGTATTAAATAAGGAAATATGACTGTGTTACTAAAAAAAATTTGTCAATAAAATAAGACTAAAAGGGGTCGAATAAGAAGAAAGAGAGCAGGAGAGAACTAGTGAGGACAGTTACAGGAAGCATTATACGAGGCTGCATGCGAGAGAGAGAGAGAAAGAGCCACTTTGAGAAGGCGGAGTTGGAGCTATACGAAGGTTTGATAGCTCTGCCTGTGTGCCATCACTTTGATTGCAGATGCACCAAGCTTGAGTGACGAAGTAGAAATTAACATGTCACTAACAATCTGTCCCGAGATCCATCTTCTTCTTCTTCTTCTTCTGTTTCGCTTTATGTGTGTGTGTGTGCGCGTGTGTGTGTGTGTCTCTCGAAGTAGCAGTCTGCTCATAAAAGTTGCTCAGATTTGGTAATTTACAGAAAGCAGTCACTTGAAACGTTTGCTTTTGGAGAGTGGTGTTTGCTGCATCAGTGTCCAGCGGCAAGCGTGTGCTTGTGGTTCTGGTGCTCAGATTTCAGTTGAAAACGGTGCAGAAAAAAAGAGTTCTTATATTAAAAATATAAAGTAAAAAAAAAAAATCTAATTACTAAATTATATAATTAATTATTTAAATAATGAATAACTATTAAAAAAAAAAAGTTTTAACTGTAAAATGTAAAATTCATTTTTATCATTTCTTATATAAACATTAATCAACCAACTTTAATTTCCTAGTACCAATATTTAAAGATTTTTCTCACGTTACGAGGATCTTCATCATCACAATCACACCACAGTAACAAAAACAAAACAAAAAAGGTTTTAATTATATTAGTTATTAAGTAATAACTTTCAGGATAAAGCTGAACAGTTGCAATGAAACACTTGGGGACATGCTGTTAAAGGAAAATAATCAACAAAGGCCTGACTTACGAGTTACAAAGTGTTTTATTTCTCTTATACCTCAGCGATTTGGCAACAATTACAATTTTTTTTTAAATTTATTTAAATCCTGTGGTTCTCTGCACCATACTTTCTATCTGTTGATAGTTATGTTTAATGTTGTAGAACATCTGCGGAACAAGTTTCTCTCTCCTGACGTTAATAAGGCAAAAAAATGCAGTTCGCCATGCTACCGGGAAAAAAACCCCCCCACAAAGTGTAAACTCCTCTGTACTGAAGATTCTCCTGCGTCGAAAAAGTTGAGAAGTTACAGATTTACTAATCTGTACCGTTCCTTATCGCTGGGTTTGTACCCTCAAGTGTGCACCTTTGTACATAATTGGATTTGTAAAGCTTTAAAGATACACCACATGTGCCTTTCTAGGTTAAAGATAAAACTACAAAAGGTGTACCCTTGAGGGTGCTGCCTCAGCGACAAGGAAAGGTACAGTTTAGTACCCTTAGTACAGTCTGAGTGCTGATACTGGAGACTCCTTCCAAAAAATGCGAAATAAACCTCTCCTTCCAGAAAACCTCACCATATCAATGACTACACACATTTTTAACCTGTTTGTGTGGAGCGTCCACCATATAAATTGTTACTACAGAAACGATAACGTGTTAGAACAAGCACATTACAGCTGGAGCTACTGTTAGAGCTGCTGTTATAAAAAACTAATCGACACCTTTCGGCTAATCAGAATGATTTATGCAATGCTTATGAATGCATTATAAAGGACCAATGTCGGTGTCCTTCAAACAAAGCGTGACCAGACATCTGAAGTGCTATGAATGTCATTAGAATAATTTACACCTCATATCTTATCTTAAAGCATCCATAATGGCATTGCATACTAATCCTCATATTTAAATATTCCTGTCTGTATTTGTGAGAGTGTACATGAAATGGTTAAAGAGCGTGAACGTAGAGTGAGAAGTGAAATAAGCCGGCTAGCTGAACCCATATTGGATTCATCCGACTTTCCTCAGCAGACGAATAAAGAGAGTAATATTAGTAAGCAGAGAAACGAATACAAGTGTTGATCAGAAAAACAGAAGTCAGCAAAAACGGAGTGAGTGATTGAGTGAGCGAGGGAGGGAAAGAGAAGCCTTTCCAATATGTTGCATACACAATCCAGGAGAAGATTTCACCAACTAATTTACAAGCAACAGACTGGGAGGGCTTGTTGAGTTAATATGATTTCTACCAGGCCAAAGGGTTATCCTAACACCTATAAATCACTTAAACAACACACCGAGCTGTCAGCAAGCACGCAGCGAAAAAAAGCTCCTGTGTTTTTCATAATTTGTTTTTTTTATTTGTTGAGGTGGGAAAAAAAGAGCCCGCAACAGCTGTTTGCTTTTGCATGCTGTCTCCTCTGGTAATCCCACAAGCTGTAAAATGAGGAGAAAAATGTAGAAAAGGAAAAAAATAAATAAATAAAAGTAAAAACAGTCCTAATCTGTACTACATTTGAGTTGACAAACTACTAATTCTTTTCTTTTTTTTTGGTAACAAGTAGCAGTATCAACATAGTCTTAAGTTATCACTTAGATCTTACATGTATAAGTATTCACCCTCTTTGAACCTTTCCACATTTTTTGCAGTTGAAGGTACAAAGTATTTTTTTTTAATCATAACCAGTACTTGGAAGAACCGCATTTGGCTGCAATTACAGCTTCTGGGATATGACTCTATCAGCTTTGCACATCTGGATCCTGATATTTCTGCCTATTCTTCTTGGCAAAATTGCCCAAGCTCTGTCAGACAAGCTCGTGAACAACAATTTTCAAGTCTTTCCACAGAGTCTCAATCCGATTGAGGTCTGCATTCTCTAAATTCTTGGATCTGAACCACTCCAGTGTAGCTTTGGCAGTATGCTAAGGCTTGTTTTTCCTGTTGGAAGGTGAGCTTCTCTTGCAGGCTGGAACAGGTTTTCTTCTAGAATTGCCCTGTATTTGGAACTTGTGCTTAACCCTGACCAGTTTCCTGGTCCCTGCTGATAAAAAGCTTAGCCACAACATGATGCTACCACCATCATGCTTCATTGTAGGGATGGTGTTCTCAGGGAGATAAGCAGTTTAGGGTTTCATCTCATCTCAAAGCTGTAGATGTCTCCAGTTCTTTCAGAGCAACCTTTGACCTCTTGGTTGCTTCTCTGACTAATCCCTTCTTTATTTGGTGGACAACCTCCACTAGACAAAGTTGCGGCTGTACCATATTGTTTCCGTTTTTTCATAATAGATTAAATGGTGCTCTGTGGGATATGGTTTATAACCAAATTCTGATTGATACTGTTCAAGAACTTTTCTCGTACTTGTATTTATTGAGATCATGTGACACTTTAATTGTGCACAGGTCAAATCCCTTCAACTAATTATGTACCTTCTGATGGCAACTGGATGCCCCAGGGGTAATTTAGGTAGTTTCACAGCAAGAGGGGTGAATACTTCTACATTGTGTCAACAGTCCAGGCTGGTGGAGGTGGTGTAATGGTGTGGGCTGTTTTCTTGGCACACTTTGGGCCCGTTAATACCAATTAATCATCGTTTGAATGCTACAGCAGTCTATTTGAGTATTGTTGCTGACCATGTGCATCCCTTCATGGCCACAATTTACCCACCTTCTAAAGGCTACTCCCAGCATGGTAATGCACCATGTCACAAAGCAAAAGTCGTCTCAAACTGGTTTCATGAACAGGACAATGAGTTCAGTGTTCTTCAGCGGCTTTCCCAGTCACCGGATCTGAATCCAGTAGAAAACCTTTGGGATGTGGTAGAACGGCAGATTCACAGCATGAAAGTGCACCTGAAAAATCTGCAGGAATTGCATGATGTAATCATGTCAACATGGACCAGAATCTCAAAGGAATGTTTCCAACATCTTGTGGGATCCATGCCATGAAGAATTGAGGTTGTTTTGAGAGCAAAGGCAGGCCCTACCTAGGATTAGTATAGTGTTCCTAATCGGTGAGTGTATGTGTTGATGTATTCTTACGCACTAATCATATCAAGGCATTTGGCTTGAATCTCTAAAGTCACAGAAGGAAGAAAAACACTGCAGGTGCCCAAGCTTCAACTTTAGACTTGTTCAAGCAAGAGGAGAAAAAGCACATTACAAGAAAGTCTTGATGTTTAAAAAAAAAAAAAAAGAGACCATTAATGTTTCAAAGGAATTTTAAATGTAAAGGCACACCACGAGTGAACTCATTCAGTATGATTTGAGAATCGACTGAGATAGACAGATTTGAGATTGAGCAAGATAAGATGAGGACTGAGGAATATAGACGAGAGAAAAGCAAAGGCTGAGTGAGAGCGAGGGAAAAAAAAAGACATGGAGAAAGTATGTAACTACAGGCTTCAAGGCTAAACACAAGACTCTATTTATCACTATCACCTCTTGGTGAATCAATTAAAGGTACCATGACCTTAATTACAGTGTGGAAGTCTGTGTGGGTGTGCATACATGCGTAGAAACGGGGCAAATGCACACGTGTGCGGGAGTTATTACAGAAATGTTTAGCCTTTAACACTGTTGAAGTGGGGTGGGAAAGGTTGTGAGAGTCGGCAAGGCGAAGCTGTCATTTTTCACAGGATCTTAAACAACTACTTTAGTGAAGCGTTTCACACACACACACACACACACACACACACACACACACACACACACACACACACACACACAGCAGGTCATTAAGTCTGTCTGTTTCAATTAATAGCTCACAGGTCACATAGTCAGCTGGGGATTTGCACAGAGACCAACAACCTCCACACACATCCACAGATACATTGTCAATTTAGTTTGTGTTTTTACACCTACAACTGTAAAACATGCAAAGAGGAGCCTGATTTCCTAGGTGTCGCTGTAATGCTTCACAAAACTGACACACAAATAGAGTAATACATTTTAAGACTAGACTTGAAGCTTGAGGTGTGCTCAGTACAGAGATTCTTTCTTTGAGATGACATATATGTTAAGCTCACCAGCCTTGGAAATCTATCTTCGATGCTTTTAAGAAGTGCCAGACAATAAACTGTTGTTTGCTGTATTAATTAAACGTCTTATTTTTGCAGTAAAATCTCAGTTTCGTACGGATCTATTGCTACGCTATGGCCAAACGCAGCAACACTTCAAAGAGGGAAAATCGATCAGAGCCATTGCACAAGCATTGAGCGTAGCCGATGCAACAATTTGGAATGTACTGAAAAACAAAGCAACGACTGATATACTAACAACCAGACACGGAACAGGTCAGCCAAAGAAAACAACAGCAGTTGATGACAGAAACATTGTGAGCGCTGTGAAGAAAACCCCAAAACAACAGTCAGTGACATCACCAACAACCTCCACAGGGCAGGTGTGAGGGTATCACAGTTCACCGTTCGAAAAAGACTTTGAGAGCGGAAATATAGAGGCCACACCACAAGATGCAAACCACTCATCAGCAGTAAGAATCAGAAGGCCAGATTGTCCGGGAACCAAGATTGACCTCTACCAAAGGAAAGGAAAGGCCAAAGTGTGGAGAAAGAAAGGATCTGCTCATGATCCAAAACATATAGGCTCATTGGTCAAGCATGGTGGAGGTAGTGTCATGGCTTGGGCTTGCATGGCTGCTTCTGGAACAGGCTCACTAATCTTTATGGACGATTTAACTCATGATTGTCAATTTACATGACTCCTGTGACTCCAAATGATTCCAATCTAAGTGGGAGGAGCTTCATCATGCAGCAAGACAATGACCCAGACACACTGCCAACACAACAAAGGACTCCATCAGGGGGAAAGGTGGAAAGGTTTAGACTGGCCAAGTCAATCCCCAGACCTTAACCCCACTGAGCATGCACTTCACCTCCTGAAGAGGAGGAGCCAAAACAAACCAATGGTGATATATAATATGATATACAGTAAGAACAAGAAGATGGCAAGCACTGAAATTAATATCTAATATGAGTTTAGTATATCTTCAATATATTACTGCATGCACAGTCCTAATGATAATGATCCATTAATCACTGCACATTTGGTTAAAATGAACAAATTCGCTTCAACCCTCACTGTTCAGCAGCTTCTAAAATAGCACGTGATCCAACACAGCCTATTATTTTGCAGGATATTATGTATTTTCATTATGTTGTGTAATTTTGTTGCTGAGTTGTGTTTGTGTTATTTGCTGTACTGAGCTTTGTTGCTGAGTTGTATTGTGTTATTCCTTGGCTATATTATATTATTTTGATATTGTCTTGTTTTGCTATTGTGTGGCTGAGTTGTGTTATTTGCTGTGCTGTGTTGTGGTTTTATGTTGCTAGATGTGTTGTGTTATCTCATTGCTAAATTGTGTTATTGTGTTATTTGCTGCATTGTGTTATTGTGTTGTGTTATTATGTTGCGTAGTTGTGTTACTTCATTGCTGTATTGTGTTGCATCATTGTGTTATTTGCTGTATTGTGTTACTGCGTTGTGTTACCGTGACGCTGAGTTGTGTTACGGCCTGATGCAGAGTGTGTGCACATTGATGTTTAATGAGAGAGAAGGCAGCGGTCCGCTCACACACCACTCTCAGTCTGATCCCGGCACAGCAGGAGAGCCCAGCTCATCTACACTCCTCAGCCAACGCAGCCATGCTACACACACAGTGCATTAAACACACACTGAGACACACTGACACACACTGACACACACACACACTGAGAGACACACAACCTCTGACAGAGGGATAGAACCCCTGGACTGCACAATATATCAGTCTCACACAATAGGAGGATTAAACCATTCTACAGCCAACACAGGCGCGTATATGATTCCGTGTGTGTGTGTGTGTGTGTGTGTGTGTATGTGTGTGAGGATGAGAAGTTAGTGTAAGTGTTCCATGTCTCAGTGGCTGTGTGTTTTTTGCCCCCCTCCTCCACCCAGCTCCTCTCTCTGGGTTAAAGCGTGGCAGATTTGGGACATTTGGTCCACAGCGTGACTTACGCAACACTCAGCAGGTTCAAGAGATTCAGAGGACTACTGGCAGTGGTGTACTGCATGAGGCACACACACACACACACACACACACACACACACACACACACACACACACACAATGTTGTCTTACTTTCATTTTGAGGACCTTCCATTAGCATAATTATTAATGCAGCTGATTAATGCTGTTACATATAAACCTAACCCTGACGTTAACCCCAGTAACCAAAGGGAAACATTTCACTTCTTTCAGTAACACAACTTAATACAGCAAAGAAACACAACACCACACTTTGTAACACAATAAGGCAACAGAATAATACAACTTCATACAGCAAAGGAATAACACCTTAGCATAACTCAGCAGCACAATATCAAAATAAAATCAATATAGCAAAGAAATAACACATCACAATTCAGCGACACAATAACACAACTCATTAACGCAATATCAAAATAACGAACTCAAAATACACCAAAGAAATAACACAATACAACTCAGCAACACAATATCGAAATAACAATCTGGACACCACAGAGAACTCACACAAGTCTGCAACACAGTAACACAACACAATATCAAAATAACACAACTGAATATAGTGAAGAAATAACACATCACAATTCAGCAACACAATATCAAAATAACACAATACAGCAAAGAATAAAACACAACACAAGTCAACTACACAGTAATGCAACTAAGCAACACAGTACAGCAGAGGAATAACACATCTGATTTGTCATTAAAAGAAAATTAAACTCAGACTATGTTTTTTTTTTTTTTACTGTGTATGTGTGTGTGTGTGTGCGCGCGAGCACGCGTGTGTGTGTGTGTGTGTGCGTGTGTATATCTTCTACTTCTCTGTATTTACAGTGACTGCAGTGTGAGAAAAGCTCCACTCTGACTGAAATAATGTAAAATCAAAGCAGCGGCATCAAGTCACTTACTAACAGCTTTAATCTGATTACTCCTTACAAACATCACAACTAAACACACTTCTCTGACAAGTTGCTAAAGCTGTCACACAACTTAACTAACACGGACAGTCTCACAACGATGCACAATAATTACACAATGTTGTTACGTATTCTCCATACACTGCTTCTGACAAAAATAGGTTTTAATTTCATTTTAAGTCAGCGAGCTGTCTGGATTTCTTTCGTTGTGCGGCGAGCTCGTGTTAAAGAGAGAAACAACACAAAGTGTTCACACAGTCAATACAAGTGCCACACACACACACACACACACACAAACACACACACATACACAAACACACACACAACAAAATTCATTTCCATTCCATTTCCATACATCCATATAATTATAAAAAAATAGGTCTGTTTAATTAAATTGAAATAGTTGGTAGGAGATATTAGTTGGTTATTTGTGCTTTTCTTGTTTGCGTAAGCATCAAAATGAAGTCCAGTAATTACGTTCAAACCCTCGGGTGGAAACGGATTAGCATGCATCAATGAATCTGACGGGTTTTCACACACTTCTGCTCCTCGGGATCGGATCACGTTCGGATTTAAGCCACTGTTACATCTCACCAATAACCTCTAACTAAAAATCGAATGCTCTGCCTGGATTTCCGTCTTTATAAAAATTTCCTTCAGCACCTAAAAGTCTTTGCACTTCTTGGGCTGAAATGAGAATCACGATTATGCCTTTCAATATTAAAAACCTGATTATCACATGTCACATATTATCACATATTATTTTGTCATCTAATATTTGGGCTCTGATCATTTCCAACACACACACACAAAACACACCTTTTATTTCACATTATGCATTATAAGCCTGTATTCTTTCAAATGCATAAAGCTTTAAATCTTACCAATCTGGGAATTCTGGTGAAATCTCCTATTTTTGTCGTGTATACACGCAAATTGATAAAATGTAGAAATGTAAAGAAGAGTAACAACAACACATCCTAAAGTGTTTTATTCCTATCATAACAATATTTTCTGCCTAATGTGTTCTTGGCCAATTCCCACACACGAGTCGGGTCTCCGCTAGCAGTGAAGACTAAGACAAGCTTCACCTGAGACACGAGAAGCCAGCTAACCGCAGCTTTTTAAACTGCTGCTAATGCTGCGTCACACAATCAGAGGAAAGTGCTGTCTGCCTCTTCCTCATACATGAGCTCACAGACACCTGTGATTGGCTAGAGTCGCTCTGATCAACAGGGGACAGAGAGTACCACCATCCCTTTTTCTTTCTTGGACTCTCGGACATGGATGGCTGTGACAGGATTTGAACTCGTGATCTCTGGACAATAGGGCACATGCTTTATCTCGCGAGCCCCAAAACCAAAACTAGCTAATGTAGTTAATTCATTGTTCAGCTCTCTGTGCTTCACAAATCATCCAGGAATTAAGTTATCTATCATTTTCAAGATAAATTCATTCCATGTTCCTGGACTAATAGTAGTGTGTTAGTTCAGACTCGGATAGTGTGTGTGTGTGTGTGTGTGTGTGTGGGTGTATGTGTGTGGGTGTGTGTGTGTGTGGAGTTTGGACTACACTCAGTGATTTCTGATACTGCTTCATTACACCAGAGCTGGACAGGCCGAGACCAGCAGTGACAAACCCATGTGTGCAATGAGACATCTGCCCACACAGCCTGACACCTCACACACACACACACATACACACACACACACACACACACACACGGCTGGGCATACAGCAGACTCCAGAACAGCTGTGTGGACTCTCACTCATCAACGGGAACATTCACAGCACTGATTATCATCATGAGCCAAGAGCTCTTTCCCTCTCTCTCTCTCTGTATCTCTCTCTCTCTCTCTCTCTCTCTCTCACACACACACACACACATACACACGGTCTAGTAGACGGGACTGAATTCTACATAGGTGTGCCGCCCGTGTCAGTGTTTGCTTTACTATCCCACTCTGTTTTCTTAAACGGATATTTAAAGAGAACATTCTGTTATTCAGTCAATAAAAATGTCAGTGGCCTCATGAATAATAGCTGATATTTTCCATTCCTTTTGAAAATCAAGCCTTCACACACGCCAACAAAAGGCCCTCGATGGACATCTGCACTCTCAAAGCGTCCATCTGTGTGTATGATACACGAACATACTTACAACTCCCGTCGCTACCCCTTCTGACTTCAGTCTTTTACTGAGTTAATCACGGTGATTAGTCGTTAACGGGGGCTGATAAACGCACATTCATGTCACTCGTAAAGACATGTTCAGATGTTTGGCATGGAGTATAAACAGAAAAGACAGGAAGTAAGTGAAGAGAATAGAAAACATTAGGGCTTTGATCTTGACTGATATATGTGTAAAAATAAGCCATATTTATACCACAGCGCTGTAGAATGCTCCATTCTGACTGGTTAAAGGGTGTTGATTATTTGTTTATTCACCCTATAGTTAGGAGGTCGTGAGTTTGAATCCCAACAATGCCATAGCCAGGAAAGCAAAACTGTTCATGCTCTGTGGGTGGGAGGGATTGTATAACTGATGGATTGCTCTCCCCTGTCAATCACAGCAACACTAGCGAATCATGGGCGTCTCTGAGCTCATGTACTCAGAAGAGGGTGGATAGCGCTTTCCTCCGAGTGTGTTACGCTGCCCTGTGCAGCAGGTTTGAAAAGATGTTATCGGCTGGCTTTACACGTCTCACAGGAAGCACAGTTTAGCCTTCACCCTCCCCCATGTGGCTTGCGGATGCACAGCTGTTTTTTATGCGTAAATACAGTCAAGTATAACGTGGGCCTTACACAGTGTTATAAATGCTTAATATTTAAGAGTCCTCTAGAGCTAATCCTCCTGATATTCAGTTCATTTATTAAAAACAACCACAATGCTAGACAACACACGTGGGGAGTGGGAGAAAGAGAAAGAGGAGAGAGACTACAGTAGGATGGAAAAGCAAGAGACGTGCCACAAAAATAGTCCTTTTGTTAATCTGTCTCCGTCTCTTCCCGTATTTTCTTTCTCTCACCCACTCAGTCGCTCACTCGCTCACTCAGTCGCTCATGCCCACTCTGTGTCTGCTGATGCACTGTAATAAAGTTTGATGTCAAAAAGAGACAACCTCATCGCCGCCTTCACTCTTCCTCCTCCAGCTGCCCCCCCCCACCAGTTTTGGATGATGCCGAAGCTGTAATTTCAGATTCTGGAGAGTGTGAAAGTGGTAGACGCCGACATGTGTCTCTGAGTGCGCGTCTGTGTGTGTGTGTGTGTGTGTGCACCAGTGATTGAGTGAAAGGGTTATCTGAGACTGAGATGCAGATTGCAGAGAGTTGAAGTTTGTCAAATATAAAAGACCACTCACCTTTAATACAATCACACTCACACACACACACACACGACTAAAACACTAAGCAAGTTTCAGCCATACAAAAACTGCACTCAATAACATCTTACATACTCCTTGGAAAAATATCTGTCAAAGAGTTCACAAAAAGCAACTTCTAAATTGTTTTTTTTTTTTGTAAGAAGGCCTCAGAAAATTGATTGTATCTCATACAAAATTTCATACACACAGCCAGATTTTGTGCCAAGACAAGCTGTGACACAATGGTGATGTTTTTCAACATGGCAAGGCACATGGACATTTGCTTAGCGGTCAAAGCTAGCTGTAAATAGAGGGAAAGTTTAGTCAGATTGATTTGTTTTTTGCTGATTTACCAACGCATCTGAGCAAAACATTCGATATTCCGGGTTGTCGTCTCATTTCCACTGTTATTATATTGTTTGTAAGGAGTTAGACAAACTGAAAAGTTTGAATACTTTTCAAACCCGGCTTGTGTAAACTTTATCTCTTCCTGTTTAACTGCCATTAAAGTGAATGTGTGAAAGTTTTATTTGTTGTTGTGGTTGTTGAATTGGTACTTGGACTTGGAGGGGCCACATTTTACACGGGGCCACAGCCCACTCTCTAGAACGGTCCTTGGATAACATTGTGATATTTTCTAATATTTATAGATCTTGGTATTTGGTATGTCCCTCGGCCATATTTAATCATGTTTGGGCATAAAAATGTTTTTAAATAATTTATTATTATACAGTAAATATTTATAATTATAGTTGGCACGATGCTACTTTTTCTTTTCTGATACTGATACTGAAACCTTGAGTATCAGCTGATATTTTTTTCTTTAAAAGCTAAAATGATTTTTAAACTGAAGCACTTCAAAAATACAGAAACACACATATATCACTTACACTGAAATTATTATACAGTATAAGTATAAAGTAAAGTATAAATATAATAAAAATCAATCCTAACAAAAAAAAATAAAAAATACAATCAAGTCTCTTTGTATGTTCAGTTCCAAAAAGAAAAAATTTTGTCAAATCCAATTCCAAACTTGATGTTTCCAAACAAGATCGGGTCAAATTCATTCTTTTTTCTCTGATATGCAATCCAACATTTTTTTCGTTTTCGGCCTGATCCCAATCCTGGGTGTTGGATCAGTATCATCTCTATTTTTGATCATTTAGAATGACATAATCAGGGAGGTTTTGTAACGTGTGCAACTGACGCAGGACGTAAGTGCGTAAACTCAGCACGTGCTTTTCTTTAGGACCTTCCAAGAATCAGCCAGGAGTCAAAACACAGGCAGGCAACGTCAAGCTAACTAATCAAAAGTCGAGACACACAGTCAAGAAACCAGTCAAGTCAGTGACAGAAAACCTGAACAAACGTGGGAACAAAGTTACAAAAGACTTAAAAAAAAAAACTATTACACAACAGCTTATAAATCAGCTGTTCTAAACACAGAACAGGTGAACACATTAGAGCAACCAACCAATGACAGGACAATGGTGGAGACGGGATAAAAACAAAGACACATGGCAACTGTTTGTGTGTGTGTTCAAGTGTATCTTTTATTGCGTTGTATTGTACAGTATTTCTTCCATTCAAGTGAAGTACCAAGTAGCTTTTGGAAGAAATCTACTTTATGGAAGAAATTACTCTACCATTAGAGATAAAATGAACTGCATAACACAGAAATTCTCCAGACACTTTACTAACAAAGGCTTTCTTGTCTTTTTCTATGTCTCTATCTTCATTCTGTGTCTTTCAGAGGGACTGTAAGAGCACAGGGAGACGTGTGGGACTCAAAGCGACACATTGCGCACTACTAATGAGCTCCCACTGGAAGGCCTCAAACACATGCATGCTTTATAATTATGTTGCCAATACGTAAAGGCAGGTACAGTGGTACAGTGCATGTTGTGGCAGAGGAGGTACGATACATCTGCTGCCAGAAACAACTCGGGAGAAGAGCAATGGGAATGAGGGAGGGGGGAAAATGCGACAGGAATGGGAATAGATGTGATGTGGAGGGATGGAGATGGAGGGACAGAGAGAGCAAAAGCACAAATGAAGAACCAGATGTCACTCCAATTCACTAACAGCCTCGGATAGGACTAATGCAGGAAGGATATGTGTGACTGTGTGTGTGAGACTGTGTGTGTGACTGTGTGTGTGTGTGTGTGTGTGTGTGTGTGTGTGTGTCTGTGTGTTGTTTATGCTACTGCCAGGCCCCTCAAGTCTGAACTGTGAGGAGCAGGTGCAGAATAACACCATCATGAGCGGCTGCTTCCGGATGTGTGTGTGTGGGTGTGTGTGTTTGTTAGCTAGCAAGAATAAGTGTCATATGGTGATGCTTGGAGCGATACAAAACTATTGCCTTCTGGATGGTAAGATGGAAGGGAGGGTGAGAGCCCCCGGGCCTCTCCAAGGAAGATAAAATTGGGTGTGGAGGTTCACACTCTCTCTGTCTCTCTCTCTCTCTCTCTCTCACACACACACACACACACACACAGCCTTTCCACAGACAAGGTGCCTGTGCCGAAGCTGGTTCTTGTTCATGGGACATTTTTTTTTTTTTTTAAGGACCTGTGCTCAAACATTACCTAATCAGGTGTAAGAGTTTTATCTCTGGTTTTGAGAAGTCCTTCAGGATTAAGTCCTTCAGGATCTATAAACGTTTAGGCACGTTTAGGCACGTTTAGTGAGAGAGATGTGAGCCAAGCAACAGTAAGAAACAGCGAGGCAAAAGTCCAGTGTATCATATCCCAATTCTCAACAGCATTTTTCTGATGCACAGTATGTATCACGATATATACGTCTGCTCACCAATAAAATGAAATAAATAAATAAAACTGTTTAATAATTGATATGTCTGCAAAAAAAAATGCATTTTATTTTTTACGTAATAGATTTTTTTTCAGCTATTACAAATATTTAGCACTGAAAACTGTAAACAATTTTTAAGACTTAAAAAAAACCTAAAATTAAATGTCAACAAATTAAAAAAGTCAACATCAAATCAGCTGTTTCCTGTCAGTTTATTACTAAATTTACGAAAGAAAAAAAAAAAATCAAAATATTCACGATACTTTACCACAGAAAGGCGTATTGTGACATAATTCATCACATTATCAGCATCATTGTCATATTGCCTATCTGAAGTCACAAGTCAAGTTCATTAGACAAAGTTGGCGCAAAGCAAAAGGAACCACGTCCACGTCTTTCATATCCTGCATCATTTCCTATTCAGTGAACTGACTTTTCCGCCAGGTGACGTTCATTCACATTTGATCTGACCAGAGGAAAAAGCAAAAAAATGTACTCTTCCAATATCTCCCCATATTGCCGTAGCAAGGGATCAAAAATCATAAATGCATCTCCCGAGTGGAGCAGCAGAAACGTGTAAGCCCTATCATCTGGAGATCGAGAGTTTGAATCCCAACAAGAGCAAGACTGGCTGTGCTCTCTGGGTGGGAGGGGCATACTGTCAATCACAGAAACACAAGACTATCGCAGGCATCTGTGAGCTCATGTATGTGGAAGAGGGCAGATAGCGCTTCTCTCTGCGTTTTAGAGAACGAGCGTGTTATGTTGCACCCTCCCTGGTTAGTAGATTTTGTATGATGGGGAAAGTTGGCTGGTGGGCGGGAACTGGACAGGACCAAACTAGGGAGAAAATGGGGGGAAAACAAACAAGCAATATTATGTTTTAGCTACAGTATTTTCACTTGAGAACAATTTTTTGCCATTTCTACCCACCACTGGTCATCGAGGACGCATCAGCTATGCTAAGTGGCCATGTGTGTCTCGTACCACTTGTAAAAGTGTTTTCAGTGCACAATTTCTCGAATATGCCTCTGTCCATGCCTGTACTTAATTTAAAAGGCACTTTTCCTCCAAAGGTTGCGATTGTCTCTGCAATCCACTTACGTCAACACCACAAGCCACAATTTAAACGTTTAAGATTGCTGCAGTAGCAGATTCTTAAATAATGATCAATCATCAAAACTAATGAGCAGCTTTCAGGGCAGATGAAAGCTCTTTCATATTATGGTGTGTTTCAGTGCATTTGTGTGTGTGTGTGTGTGTGTGTGTGTGTGTGAATGCTTAAAGATGAAATTTCTTTTTCATCTAATTGGCAGAACTCTTAATGCACAATGGTAATTCTCTCATATGCCATAATTTCCTTTCCTCTTGCATTATGGAGAAATTGTATAGAAATTGTATAGAGAGTGAGATACAATACTAAATGCAAAGGAACAACAAAAAAGAAAGAGGGATACACAAATAAAAAAAAAAGTGTGTTTGGGGTGGAATGATGAAAATGAGAGTGTTTTCACAGAAGGACGTAGTAGTGGTGTTAGTAAAGTCTACCATGAAGTCAGTCTGTAAAACTGCTGGACCCGTTTTCCCCTCTCTTCTATCTCTCTTTCCCACGAAGTGATAGTTGCCGTAGCAACCGAGGCAAATCTTCCTTTTCTCAAACAGATGTCCCATTTAGTTCGAAATTAGAATGTGTAAAAACCCAGGAGACTCAAATTATTTCAAAGTTCTCTGAGAGGGGGGGAGAAAGGAAGTGAGGAGGAAAGAAAGGAGATGTGAGAGAGAGAGAGAGAGAGAAAGAAAGAGAGGGAGAAGGCGTATAGGGTGGGAGGGAGAATGATAGGGAAGAAAGGGAGGAGGGGAAGAAGTGCACATTGCCTCCTCCTAGTTGTGAAAGTATGTTGATTAGACATCGATGTGGGACAGTGCTCATGCCATCTGATTCCGAGGCAAAGCATCAGATATCAGACAGCACAGAAAAAGAGGTGGAAAAAATTAGAATGACAGATAAAGAGCAGTTATGCTTTGTGGCAGAGGATAATTGCAGAGGACGGTGATGTCCTATAAAAGCTTCTATAAAATCTCATGATAATGACCCAAACAAAGCCATGGATGCCAATACTTTAATCTTAACAAAAATAAAGAGAACATTAAACACAACGTTCCTCAGGCAATCTATAAATACAACAGAAACAAGGATTTTTGCTTTTCACTCGAATGGTGCTGTATCAGGAATATAGTGCACTAAGTATATTCTACAACACCCTATGTAGTGAGCATATATAGTGAATAAAAAGCTATTTGGAATTCCGCCAAACATAAGGATTGGCAGAGTGTGCTCCCGAGTGGCGCAACAGAACAGCATTCAGCCTATCACGAGTTAGAATCCTGATGATGCCACAGCCATCCGTGGACAGGAGAGGATCATGGGCATTTGTGAGCTTGTGTATGTGGAAGAGGGCAGATAGCGCTTTCCTCTGAGTGTGTTACACTTTCCTCTGATGCTGCATGAGCAGCAGTTTGCAAAGGTGCTGCTGTTTGGCATGATGTGTCTCAGAGGAAGCACGTGTTAGCCTTCACCCTCCCCAGTTGGTATGATAGAGGAGAGCTGGCTAGTAGGTGGGAATTGTCAGGTGATCAAATTGGAGAAAAAAAATGGGGAAAAAATGATTAGCAGGTTTTACTTAGTGCACAGGTAAAAAAAAAAAAAAATTAAATCGAGCCAAATAGCAACAACACAACTGTAGGTATATAAATAGGATCGGAAACATTAGGATACATTTAGGATAAACTCGTGATGTTGCTTAAAAAGGATATTTGCAAAAGAAAGAAGTTTTGCCACAGGCAGTATGTTACTGAATACTTAATATCACTTAGCCATAGTGTTGAGTAGAAAAGTGATTCTAGCTAGAGTCATTAACCGGATGATACGATGATGATTGTACTTGACCACTCAGTAGTCTACAGTATTTCTAGCTCCACCCACTTTTCACTGGTCAGGATTCCTGGTACTTGGATGAGAGTGCTTTCACACTTGGTGTGTTTTTTGAACAGAAAATGTACTGGCCCAAGGTCCTTATATGCTGATATGAAAGAAGAAAACAAAAAAAAACAGCTCATACGATGTGCACACTGTAACCATAACGACACTCTTACCAGTCTTAGCTAGTACCAGCTAACTTAGCTTACCGTGTTATCTGATTTATTATCAGTAATGCAGATGAAATAAAGAATGGCGTAACTCTGCCAGTGAGGAGGGTTCTTGCCTATGCTATAGCTTTGGAGGTAAAAAAAACCAAGAGAAGTATTTCTAAAGAGAAAAAAAATCAGGATGATTATATGACGATCGTGTTTAACCAGTTGCAGGCTGAAATATTTCTAGCTCCACCCACATATCCTTTGTTTTGCACTCTTGGTAGAGAACTAAATTCAGCTCAGGTAGTTATGATAGTTCTCACTTGGCAATGGAAATACTGCACTAGCACGATGGAGGGCAGCCCATAATAAGCAGAAAATAACAGACCTTCTTCAGAAATAATGGAAAAAATAAAGTACATAGTTTACAGCGCAGTTTTCCTACATGTGGTACCTTAAAGTGCTGTACAATCAAGTAATAAAATAAAGTTAGAAAAAAAAAATCTATAACAGGATGCATAGGATGAAATTACATAACATGATATCTTAGCAAGTCAAAATATCTTCAACATGAGCAAATTTATCTTCTGTTTCTTATTATGAATCAAATATTGCTCATATTTAGAGATAAGTTTGCTCATATTTTTAGATGCTTTTACTCATTTCAAGCTTTAAAGTTGCTCATTTTACTGGCTAATAATCTTTCTTCTTTCTAGAAATACTTAAAATTAATACGTAAAATTAACTAAAAATGCTTAAAACGAATAAAAATGATCAGTCAACAGAACAAGACTATTTCAAACTTGAAATCAGTAAAATGTCTAGAAATGGTTTATTGTCATTTTATAGGTAACAGATAAATTTGACAATATTCAAGATATTTTCATTTGCTAAAATATCATTTTTGCCATTAATAAAATAAAAAAAAAATAAAAAGGAATAAAATAATTAAAAGAACTTTGAAATAATGAAATTATATTATATGAAACTATTAATACCAAAACAGAGTAGCTACAAGAAAATGACAAATTAGAATAAAAAAGTGGATAATCCTATCCTAGGTAATTCTCTGCTGTGAGTATTGTGAGGGATGTGTGGATTTTGGCATGGCTAGAGGGCGCTCCGTATGTGCGCCCTCCACACTGTGACAGCTGTTAATTGAGTGTGGCCCCCCGTGGCCGGCCCTACATAGCCGAAGCAGTGAGTTTGCTCCCCGAGGAGAGACCCGGCCGCCGCCGTGCTAATCTCTCGCCTCGTCCCAAATCGCACTCCGCATTAAAGCGCACCTTAATTAATTCACCAAGGCACACAGGCAAGGTCAACCAGTGAAACACACACTCCTCACATCTCTGCCCCTAAAAAACAAAAAAAAACGCCTGATGATTACACATCGCTCATCTCGTCCGACCATCTTCATCTTCCTCTCCTCCCTCCTCATCAATCCCTCCAATCAAGGGTGTTCATTAGCAGCCCGAGAGCGTGTGGCCTTCATCAGTGAGGAAGACTCATCAAACACACAAGATTCAAGAAGAAAGGGGACTCTTTTGTTTCTTCATTCTTTCATTCTGCCTCTCTTTCTCTCTCTCTTTTTTTTTTTTTTTGATGAGGCTCCTCTATAATTGGGACACTACAGAAGAGAAGCAAATTCTCAATAATTAAAAAATCTAATTACGGAGTCTTTTGCATCTCTGCCGTTAATTATTTCTCGTGGAGTCACTGGGTAGCTAACATGTCTTCCATTTTCATTTTCATGTGGAAAAACAGCACTTCTCTTTACACTCTGCGCTATCTGTGGTTTACTGCGTGACAGCCTCCTCAAAGACATCATCAACAACATTTAGGCTAACATTTTCAAATAATAGTCACACACACAACAGCACAACTGCCACTGAGTGGATTCAGGGAGCACAGAGAGCTACAGTACACGCTTCATCAGTCTTTGTCCAAATTCGGCACGTGTTGTGCTCAGCAGAAATCGCTGAGCCCCCTGCCATGTTCAAAGCAGCTCAATGCCCAGAGACAAATGGAGACGGAAAAGAGAGAGAGAGAGAGAGAGAGAGAGAGAGAGAGAGAGAGAGAGAGAGAGAGGATGAGATGAGGCAACTGATCAGTGACAAACTTTGACTACTAATTTCTCTGCTCATCATCCTGTTAAATCAATCCGTCCAAATCTACATCACGGCGCTATACAGGGTCAGCTCATACTGAACTACAATCATAAAAGCCATTACCTTTACAACACTGCACTGCTGGATTCTTGATCCTGATTGGTCAGGAGGTGTTGATAATGTTCTATAACAGCAGCTCTGACAGGAGTGCTGGATTGAACTCAAATCACAGGTTTATATAACGGTTATAACTCATTATCGTTTCTATAGTAACTCACTTGCAGGGATTTGTACTGAGGAAACAACACATAATCTAAGACTAATAATAAATGGAGTAAAAACGTGGTGGTATTTAACAAAGGAAAAAAAAACGTATAATCTGTGATATGGTATGGTGACGTTTTCTGTAAGCAATCGTTTATTTAGCATTTAGGAAAGGAGTCTCCAGTATCAGTGCTTTGTAACGGCCATGGGACAGCCTTCAGGTGTTTGGGCTTTGTGGTTTTCTCGGTAAAATGACAACCCCATGAGAGAGAGAGAGAGAGAGAAAAAGAGGCTGGTGAAGGAACAACCATTTATAGATGTTATAACACTTGTTTCACAGACGTTCCACAACATTAAATGTTTTTTTAAATAGCTCCGTAAATCAAAAAATTGTAATGGTGTGGAATAAGAGGAATAAACCACTTCAGGGTGGTAATAGTAACTCCGCTTCATCACACCATCCCGTCGGTCACTATTTTCCTAAAACAGCATGCCCCCAAGTGTTTTACTCCTCACGTGTCATACTACCGAACACTTCAGCACTCTGTCTGTACACCCTACAGTTCATACTGCATTTGAGTGTGTGACTTAACAGTACTAATGCTCTCTTCCCATCGCTGCTCAGTGGACATGTGATATCTTGCTTCTGTTTTTACATTGACTGTACTTACTATCAGCCGTGTATTCAGCTAGATTTTCCATTTCGAATGAGGTACATGTAAAAACAGTCACAGTCTCACACAGGTTCGACGAATCCCAAATGCTTTCAGATTAACTGCAGTCGCTAACTATGTAGAGTGTAACGTGATGACATTGTAACGGTGACACCAGTATCATGCACTAGACACACATCAGAATGCTGTCTGTCTTTCTAATGCCAGTCAGATGGAAGTTAAGCGCTTAGCTGTAAATTTGAAAACTGAGACATCATTTTAAAAATGTGGAAAATGTATAATATAGAATTACATAAAATTATGCCCTTTTTTTCAGCCCGAAAGTTTAGAGAACACGTCATGTTTCAGTAGACTTACTTTCAAATCTATTCAGTTTAAAAAAAAAAAATTCATATAATATAAAAATCCAAAATAATTTGTGAACAGTGGGATTGATTCTGACGGTCTTGGTAAATATACACACACACACACACATACACACACACATAGCATATTAGGTTGTTTCAGCACTACGTGTGTGTGTGTGTGTGTGTGTGTGGGTTGTGTTGGCTCTACAGATTCCAAAAGGAATGGCTATCTTTAATACACCACTTACACCAACATCAGACTGTCTTTAGTCTCACCCCCTTACACACGCACACACACACACACACAAGTTTCTGCGGGATGACAAATGACTTGTAAACTTGCATTAGCGTCAGCAGAACAGAAAAACACGGCACATGTTTCCCCCATGCTGTCCCTTTCATTCCAGAATCACCGCATGACAAATAGTCGAGATTTAGTGGAAAACGCAGTGTGCCAGGATCTCATTTAGTCCACTAAACAACTGTGTGTGTGTGTGTGTGTGTGTGTGTGTGTGTACATCTTCTACAACAAAGACAAACAAGAGACAGACATGGGTATCACTGACCTGGCAGTCTGACAGAAGACAGGAGATTGACAGGCGTGAAGAAGAGAGAAAAGACGAGATAGATGGAGCAGTTGTCAAAAGTGAGGAGCGAGAGAGGAACGGGACAGAGAACAGAGAGAGCGAGGGATGAGATTCAGATTTGTGTATCTTTGATAGAGGGATGAAACGAGAGAGAGAAGATGTGGAATTATGGATGAGAGGATAGAGAGATAAGACGTCGATGTAGCTGATGCTCAGATCAGAGGCAGCCGTCACCCGCGGCAACATGGGCTTGGTCCAGAAAGCCCTTTCTTTTGGCGGAACAACATCACCATGGAGACCGGTGCTGCTCCATCCCGCCGAGGAGAGACACGTCCGACTTGGAGTGACAAGAAACTGATGATGGAATGAAGCGATGTGAGGAAAAGTGAACACACACAAACACACACACACACACAAAGCTGGCAACTTCCTGACACATTTGAGTAGATGGCTTGAATCAAGCTCGTGTGACATATAAAGTCAATGGCATACACACACACACACACACACACACACACACACACACACACACACGCTCTTAAGTCCCTTGTGAGAACCAGCCATTGACTTGCAGCTAATTAGTGCTATGCTACACCTAAATGTAACCCTAACCTTAACCTCGGTAAACAAAATCAAACTTTTTTCATCATTTTTCATGTGTTTTTTGTTTAAAAATAAAAAAACTGCCTCATGGGGACCCAGAGCGTCCCCACAAGTTCAATCCTGTCAGATATTCGCATCCTATTGGGGACCGATATATAAAAATATGCACATGCTTTTACCAAACTTGCTGGTTTCGGGTTTTTAATAAAACAAATCTCCATACACGCTTCTACATAACAAGCAACCAAACAAACTCTAAAAACCAATTATCTGACACAAGGGACTGATACATCCCACGCTAAGCATCAATACACAGCCCCGAGGGAGCCGAAACACACCCCAACCCACACACATACACACACCCATGCCCACGTAGGTTTAGCTTCTTTTCTCCTTTCTTGTCTCGCCATTGTACGTGGTCACGCTTAAGTCTTCTTACAAGCAATTACATTCCCTAAGTGGGAGGAAAGTAGCACAATGAGACAGTGTGTGTCTGATCAGGAGGAAATACAGCCTTGGACGCAGAGGGATGCCAGCAGAAGTGTTAACGAGAGACAGACAATGGGGGAACTGGGAAGAGATGGAGCAAAAATAGAGGCGGACTTGAGGGGGAAGGGAACACAGAGCAACATATGGTGACAAACAGACAAGGGGGAGACAAGGAAGGAGAGAGAGAGAGAGAGAGAGAGAGAGAGACGAACGTCCCACTTCTCACTCGAGTCAGACCCCTTCAACTCGACACTGTTTCGGGTTTGGGCAGTGTAAGATTCTACGTAATAGAGTAACACTTTTACATAGCTGTATTAAGTCGGAGGAAGTTCAGTCGTCACGGTCATTTTGAAATCATCAGGTCATCAAGATTACAAGTCCACTCACCTAGAATGACAGCTAGGAGACTGAGTTGTCAGAATATTGTACCAAATATAGTGTCACGATACCAAAATGACACAATGGCAAAATAAGACATTAAAAATCCAGATATTAATAATGCTGTATTTAAAACAATCACACTGCCATCTTGTATTTATGTTTTTTTCATAAATATTCATTATAAAACTCTTCACCTGAAAGTTTTACATCTGCTAATGATCCGGAAAACATAATTTATTGGCAGTTAATGGACCACGAGCAGTTTTGTTCATTTGCAAATTCGCCATAATGTAATACTGACAAAGTATTGAACTTTCAGTACTTTACTACAACAAGATATAAGACATTTCATTGTTTTAAACCACAGTGCTACTAAATTCTTGATTATTTTTTTTTAATTCCTCCATAACAGCAGCCCTGGCGTTACAGTAATTCCGGCTGTAATTCAAATCCGGTTTATATGATATTAATCCATGTGCTCTTCTCATGTTTTCATTTCTATAATAACAGCTCATTCACAGGCTTGTCATAAATTAAGCCTAATAAACAGGCTAATAAACAGCTAACATGTTTTGCAAATGTTCAACAATGTTAAATGTAACTATAAATGAGTGAAAAGTATGGAGGGTCATTCTTTAATAAATAAAAATAATGATCATAGGAAAAAGAAAATAATAGGAGAATAATTATCTCTTGGGTGTTACTGTAATTTTGCTGCATCGCACACACCCCATCATGTTTTATTCTGTACTCACAATTCCAATTACAAAATACGTATCTGTTGAGCATGTTTGGCTGGTACGGAGTGGTCACAGATACCTGACACAAACTGCCACCAGAGCAGTCTACAGTTAAAACCCAAGATACAGAAAGAAAGAGAGCAGAAGAGGAAGTGAGACAGACAGTCAGACAGATAGCCAGACAGAAAACTGGACACTCACCATGGTGAGCCGTAGATGCGGAAACCTCTGACGGTAACGTCAGAGTCCTGCAGGTAGATGCAGTTGGTGAGCAGCGACTGCACATTCTCATAGTTCTCAGGCTTCAGCTTGGAGGCGGAGGGAAAGTAGTAGAAGTCCTGCTTGATCAGATCGGCCATGAACTCCTGGTCGAACGTCAGCTCATGGTTTCCTGCTATCACGATCTTTATCTCGTAAGGTAGGGTGCCTACAGAGAGGACATGGAAGAAGAACAAATGTGGTGAAAATATTTAATATGATTTAAAGATGCAATAGTCATTTTTAAAATTTCTTACTTGTACAAATAACCTGGAAAATATGTAGCGTATGATTAAAAAAAACTAAAGGTTTAAGCCTCAGCACTAGTGTATTATGTGGCTGAGAAAAACCCATGTAGAAAACTGCGGGTCCTGATGGCCTGCTTGTTCGTGTTTACATGGGCCAGTTTTTAAAGACATGCCCCCAACCACCCCTTCACTCCGCCCCACCTCAGTCTGTTTGGAAAGAAAGCATATGGCTGAAACCGGTAAGCACCCAGCGCAGCCAGATACGCAGAAACACAGTAAAACCTTTACTTCCATTATGATGTAATTTATTACTGATGATGGGGATGAAGCTGGATGCAGAATTAGTGACATTGCTTCTGGACAGGTATGTACTGTTCGAATGGCTGCTTCACATCATGAATCAGGTAAATACGTTTTTATCACTAAGAGGGACAGGTTTAGCGATTTTTGGATGAACCACCTTTATAGAAACGTATGCAATGCTAGCTAACTCTAATGCAGCTAACATTGCTAGCAGTGCTAACACCAGAGGGAACAGTCAGCTGAAAAGCTTCTGAGAATTCATTTAAAAAAAAAAAAAAAAACAGTGAAGTAACTCTTGAACATTCTCATAAATCAGTATGAACTAAGTACATGTGGTTATAGCATACAACTTGGATTTTTTTACGCCGGTTAAACGGCCAAGTGGGCAAAAGCATAGCGAAAATGCTCACACCATCAGCCAGCTCACGCATTGGACTCCGATGCCCACTGCTGTAACAAGAAGATTACTTGTGTAACATGACTAGATGATAAGTCACTCTGGATAAGAGTCATTCAAAGTGAAATACAGTGTCAACTTGTGAAATTGTTGTTTTAGCTATCAAAGAAGTCCGCATAAGAATTGTCCGGCGCTTTATTTATTTGGGACTCCATGGGTCTCAAGCAACGGTGGCACAACGCTAGCTAGGTATTTATCTACTTGTGAGGTAATATCTTCCCCACTGAGGTGTAACAAATGTCGTAACACTATATCTAAATAACAAACACCTCATCGTTTGAAAGTGATGTCTTTACAGTCATTGCGAATACTAAGTCTAGTTAACATGCTAACTCTGGTTGAACTCTACGAGGCGCTATAGATCCTGAGGGTGGAGCTTTGTGTACATGGGTGGGAATAGGGAGGCGGGCTCAAGAAGTAAAAAAAATTGCTAGAGACCTAATCTCGACTAATTTTGATTAATCGTGCCTAAAGCACCTTTAAGTAATTTTAGGTTGTTCTTAAAATAGACATCGCTATCTGTAAATAATTTTAAGACATTACAAATGATCTACACTACCAGTTTAAAGTTTGTACACACTCCTCAACACGTTTTAGTAAGGGCTTATGGTTGAAATTTGTTTCTAAGACAGATATAAATAGTGAAGTTAATGCTTCACTGGTAACTCTGGGAATTTTAAGTGCATTAATATGAACCTGTCATTTGCCCTGCAGCCTAAACTACTGTAGGAGCTGCTGTAACAGAAAAGAAATCAACACCTTCGAACCGATCAGATTTGAGAATTCAGCAGCGCTGTGGTATAAAGAGGAATAAGCGAGTGTGAGCTCAGATGGTTTACAACAGGATGTAAATCATCAGTAAACCTCATGAACAGCATGGCCAGATTACACGTTGCTAAAAATACTTTTAAAGCCTGTAGGGTTTGGGGGCTAGTTTTATGGACAGGTGTGTTGAAGATTTATTGAAAGAAAGAGAGAAGGAAAGGAACTGCTCGTGATCAAACGCACATCACCACATCTGTGAAGCATGATGGCGTGGGCGTGTACAGCTGCTGGTGAAGCTGGTTCACGCTCTTATTGAAAAGATAATCAGAATAAATACTGAATGATCAGAAAAAAAAGGAAGGGAGGCTCTTTTCTATTTCTGTTTTCTCTGTAACAGGACAAGCTGTGGTGTTTTTTTTTTTTTTTGTCTTATTGACTTGCTATAATGTAAGTGATAACAGGAACTTACTTGTTTTTGTGGACATTCCACAACTTTAAATGTAACTATGAAAGGATAGAAATATGAAGTGTCATCCTTTAATTAATTAAAAAAAAGTAATTGTTTACAAATTGCTGTGGTATAAGTGGAATAAAACACTTCAGGACATGCTGTTATAGGAAGATCCTTACACAATAGATGCATGCATGGGAATGCATAGATTACTACTTACTACATGGTTGTACATTAGCTACTGTCAACAAAGAGCCAGCTCTTTTGTGTGATTGGAGTAAATTAGTGTTTTATGATGTTTTATTATGAGATGATATTTTGTATTATTCTGGGCAAGTGATATTTGCAGGGGATGTACGGAAATTTACCAGACAAATGATAGGGGGGGTGACAGTGTGGATTTGGACACGCAGGAGGCAGATGAGTAAAGGCTGATGATGTGCGTGATATTAATTTGGAAAGATAACAGAGCCATTTCTGAAACATTCATTAAGTACCACGATTAATTTTTTAAAAAT
Organism: Pangasius djambal; assembly: GCA_022985145.1. Lineage (NCBI taxonomy): Eukaryota > Metazoa > Chordata > Actinopteri > Siluriformes > Pangasiidae > Pangasius > Pangasius djambal. The sequence goes on from CM040992.1 coordinate 5,965,965, forward strand.
TATACGCTTCAAACTTTTCGTTGCCACTAATAAACAAACCTTAGTACGCTTCATTCCGTCTGATTGTGCAATATGTAAGTGTTCGCTAAAATATTCACATGCAGCATGGAGCGGACCTGTCCACGCCTGCCAAACACACAGACAGCCTGTCCCCACAAATCTCTAATCCTCCTGCACACGCTCACGGCAGCGCCCCGAAATCTGCAGCGAGGAAGGGAGAGGGGGAAAAAAATTACAACAAACATCTGGAGCGCTTCCTTTATTTGAAAAGTGTCATAAAGAGACGAGACGCATCAGAAAGTGTCAGGTTTGGTATGTGAAGGAGAGTTCAATCACGCAGAGTTTTGACAATTATGCAGTCAAGCGCGTCCCTGAAAAGCAGCAATTAAATTGAGGGAGGGGGAAGACTGGAGGAGGGGGAGCTCTACTGAAATGTCAGCACACATACACACACACACAGAAAGACACACATACACACACACACACAGAAAGACACACACACACACACACACACACACACACACACACAGGGAGCCACTATGAAATCTAACACATAAGGTGTGAGATATAAGCAATTTACCTGATGTTAACACACGCGTACATTATATTTTACAGCGCCGCTAGAAATCTGCAGGGATAAGCACATTTGTGCTGTCGCTGCGAGCAAATCGTAAAAAAAAAAGTCACAGAAATGAGTACGAGTTGTGCTGCTTGGTGGAGAGATGCTCTTTAAGCTTTGCTCATGAGCCGGAGAGATTTAGAGCCGCCGTTACAAAAGCTTCATTGCATTTAATGACACCTTTCTGCATATTTTGGTTATAACCGAATCTTTTTTCCCTTTCACTTCTTTCTGTTGTTTCAGTTCTATTTGCATATCTACTTAATCCCTCGAACCATCAGCGGGTCCAGACTTATAGTCCTCACTCTTGTAAATAAACTCCTTTCCTATTACTTACATTGTAGCTACTGAATAATTCATTGTAGTTGCCAAATACTTGAAATTCAAGGGTAAAAATCAATACCAGAGGTGCCAACTTTGCAAACGAGGAATTCCGATCATGCAGGATTTTACTAAAAAAAAGAATTTCACCATGAAAATCAGTGAACAGGACGGTTACATTTTCTTTTTTCCTCACATGTGCATCATCAGTAAGTAGCCAGCGTGGCAAAAATCTGGTGTGAGTACTACTTAACAATAAGCAGCTCCTCCATTTCGTTTACTGACCAATGACGCCAAAGCCCCGCCCACTTGTTCAAGATCACCTTGATAAATGCTGCTTGATAAAAGTTCTGTTGGAAATAACAGAATTACGAAGCAAGCACTGTTAGAGCACCACCACAATGTCGTAATTACGTAATTTTTTTTTTACGTAATTAGATATTACTTATGTTTCTATGAGATACTGACCGAGGGGGCGTGTCTATAACAAAAGCCACCAATACAAATGTGATGTCTACAGCAAGCAGTAAGATTTAAGCCGTTGTCACTAAGCGAAAATAACCTCAAATAACCGACCCTCTTTCAAGTCCAGTGTAATGCTACACCTAAACCATTAATGTTGGCGCCCCTGCTACACAAACAACCTCCTTAATTACTCCTATCAATATTCCCTAAGTGACACTATTTCCCAAAATTTAGCACTCATACTTATTTGCCATTGATTTTACTTCTTTTGACATGTAAAAAATATTCCACATTTTCCCACTGCGCTCATCACCTTACTCTATTTTTCCTCCAGACTCCCCAAACTGCTCGCAAGGCCCATCGCAGAATTACAGACAAAACTCCGAGCTCTACAATGGAGTCATTCTCTTAGAAACACAAAGCAAAAAATATAGTCTTTGGAAGCAATCAATCACGCAAATACAAAACGCCAGCGTGAGGGAGGAGGGGGATGCGAGGAGCCTGCTGCTTTTGTGATGGGGGGAAAAGAAGAGAGCAAGAAAAAAGGAAAAGAGATGCTTTCCCTGCTCAACACGCCTAAGCCGGACACGCAAATGACTGTTGTTATTAGCCTCCATCTTATTTTTTTGTCTTTTTGTATTTCAAAAGGAGCTTTTAAGCAACAAAACAGTTTAAATTTCACTATGAATCTCGTGGACAAAAGCGTCTGTTCTTTTCATGTATTTTCTCTTCAAAGGGAAGCAATTAAATATATGTGGGTGCACGCGTGCCCACACACACACACACAGAATAGAATGCGCACACAGGGACACATGCACACATCTCCTTCTCTCATACATGGCTAATAAACACAAACTCAGTCCTTAAAACAAAGTGTGTGAGTGTGTGTGTGTGTGTGTGTGTGTGTGTGTGTGTGTGTGTGCTTTAGAATAGTAGATACAGGGCAGAAGCTGCTGGATCTAAGTGTTATTGTCCCTGTATGTGTGTTGTAGTGGGTGGTCTGTAGCCTTTGATGAGGAAAATCCTCCAAACTCCAAACTCTGGGATTGTTCGAGGGGATTAGTGAGCTGTGTGTGTTCATTATGTGCAATAATGCAGTAGGCCAAGCATAGCCTGAAAAGAAAAAAAAAAAAGCTCAATTTTGAGGTTCTTGATTGGTGACAGAGAATCAGAATATGACAAAAACTGATACTTACCAAACAAAACATGCTGACTTTCATGTTTTTTTTTTTCACTATAAGGTGATCCATTCCTTCATTCATCTTCAGCAGGCGCCTACGTCTACGGTTTAGCTGTAGCATTTACAATTTCTGACCTCTTGTTACGGCGATATACGGGAGACACCTGAAAACGCAACTTTTTCAGCTAAAGCAACGGCCAGACCAAATGCGAATAATATTCAAAACCAAATTCGCTCCATTTGCTTCTGGTAGCAGTTCGCTTCACTTTGCGCTAACTTCATGAGAATGTGAATTCATGAGCCTTGGTCTTGTGAGCCAGTAGAAAACAAGTGGGCAAGACTGTGCTCTCTGTGGCTTGGGGGAAAAAAAATCTGGAGAAGCTGCTTATTATTAAGTAGCAATCACACCAGCCTCACTGTTTTATTATTGTTTGCTAGGCTCACATCTGAAACAGATAATTAAATCAGCAGTCTCATCCACCTGCATATGCTACGGTTTTGTGGTAAAATTCTGCCTGCTAAAGATTTTTCTTGTTAGTTGCCCATTTTGAACTGCTTGCTTGCAAAGCAAAAAGAATACATTTAAGCAAACATTACATTACGTTTGCGCCAGTGGTGTGATAACAGCTGTCTTAAGATTATTACTTATCACACTGTACGAGATGATCCCAGTAACATCCTGGCTGAATTCTAGAACAGTCTGTGTGAGGATGCATTCTCCATGTCAGATTTTACAATGAAGATCCTCTAATGATTAAAGAAAAAATTACTACGTTCTGCTTACGGCATCGATAAGGGTGGGTTAGGGTTAGGGTTAGGGTTAGGGTTAGGGGTTAGGGTTAGGGTTAGGGTTAGGGTTAGGGGTTAGGGTTAGGGTTAGGGTTAGGGTTAGGATCAGGGTCGCAAAAACAGAAACATGGGCTTGAGATAATAACTTTTTTTCAGTTCATTAGCATGTTTTGTTTATGTTCTTGCCATTGCCACTAGTGTATTTGTGGCTGTCCTGTGAGTTTTGTGTAATCCTAAATCATCATCCTATTGTTTTTTTTTTATTTTTTTTTTTTAAGAGTGTCATAGCGGTCACAATCACTCTGAGATTTTAATTAAAAAAAACTTCTGACACTTGCAGAACGTCCGTCTTTGGTCACAATTACATTAAATCAGCCGTCGATGAGCATGACACATCATGAGTTCTAAGATCACCAGAGAATTATTTTACGATGTGCAGTTTTTCTGAGCTTTCATCCTTAATCCATTCTCCACCAACCCCCTCTGTTTCTTCACTTCTGCTTCGTATCCTTTCCGCTTTCTTCTTTGACTTCCTTATAAGTACTTCCTCTTCATTTGAGCATCACTCATACGCATTCATTTAACATGAGTGTGACCTTTAGGAGGAGGAGGAGTCAAGGTCGTTGGTGGTTTGAGGGGATTTCCACATTTTGACTTAAGTGATCAGTCATCAGAGGCCACTTTAACGCTCACCTGCTTTACCTGTCCTGTATGACTCTGGGATTATATGTCAGTTTTGTAAACAACGCACTAAAATGTGTCTCATCGAAGGAGTTTTAACAGAACAAAGCCTTTCCAATACAGCCAGAAATAGAAGTGCTGATTGATTGATTTCACTTTTTTAGGTCAGACAGAACTGGCAGTCTTCTCTCTAAGCCGTTGGATACAGGACAGAAGGTTGATATTAGCATTTTGGAGGATGCGATTTATTGGCAAGACTGCCTGAGCGTACACTTCAAGAAGCATCACCGAAAGACATCCTGCACTTGATCTCCTGGCACACATACACAAACACACACAGCTGAAGCCTGCACTTTCATGTCTTTCTTTATCAAAGTGTCATGTAAACACCTAGACCATCATAATGGATGGAATCTTAATCTCACGCGCACACACACACACACACACACACACCCTATCATAATGGAAGACCTTGTCCTGAGCCCATCACATGAACAGCATTTTTCACACACTGAAAACAAACGTGGTGCTGGAACAAAAAAAAGGGACGCCGATGAGACGAAGGAGGGAGGAAAGTCTGAGCGAGGCAGATGGAGAACGAGACAGAGCTTGATGCAGCAGAGGCATGCCTTTAGTTTTGTTAGTGACGTGACGTACCTTGGGAACGTAAAAAAAAAAAAACTAAAACCGTAAAGCCAAAATCATAGCTCTAGTGTATGTTATAAACACACACGCATCTCAGTGAAGTGCGTGTTACTCTCTGGTGTAGCAAAGTCACAAAGCGTCTGCATGAATTTTACAATCAGCTTTTCTTAGAGACTTTTAGAACAAGTAACAAGTAACAAGCAATGAGATGAGACCCCATTTGTGACGTTGCAAAGACAAGTGTATGCGCCCAACTTCATAACTTTTTTGGTTTGAGATTTAGAAACATGCAGCAGCTCTAGAAATGATCTATGTTTTCAAACGTGTCTTGATGATGAAGCATTCTCGCAGTAAGAATGCTTATCATTTGTACAGTGCGGTGAGCGAAACGCAGAACACCGATCATCTGGAGGAGGCCTTAAATGCAATATATTTGATTGGAGGTGCTGTCTGAGGCAAAACAAACCTCATCAACATAAATGTGCACACACACACACACATACACACACACACACACGCAAAAGCACATTGCCAAGCTGACTTGCCTGAGACGTTAAATACAAAGAAGAAGAACAAATACTGAACATGGCCCATCTGTGAAGAGGAAACTGTGAAAAGCAGGTTTTTCATATGTACACATACGCAGCACAAGACACCAAACATAACGTACTAGCACACGTGAACGGACAGATGGTAAACGATTTGGCTCTTAAAGCTACTGCCGCACAAGATTCTGTTTTATTTGCAATGTTAAAAGCCGTAAAAGGGGTGTCAAGCTTCCTCGTTAATAACCCACAGCAAATCCTTCAGCAGAGTAAAAACCCCACACGGAGGCGCAGGAATAAAACCGAGCTGCAGAGTCTGAAGCAGAGAGAAGTGAGTGAGAACGCATTAAACTTTCATGTTGCTTTTCTCCGTACAGAGACCAGAGAAAGAGCAAAGGGTCTCTGCAGAACTGAAGAGAGAAAAAAAAAATACATCAGGATTGGGGGAGAAAGTGAGAAAGAAACTTTTTGCCCTAGCTTTTTTTTCTCCTCTACACATCCACACACACACACACACACACACACACACATCCACACACCTTACACTGACCACATGGCTGTTGCATCATAAACGGAGGCAATCTATTATTAATAATCTGGACAGAAGAGAAGCATACAGACAGACTACTAAACTTCCTGACCCCTAAAAAAAAAAGTGAGAGCCCGTCCATCTTCAGTATTAACTTCACCATTTCTCCCTTGACGTCCTCTCCATCTCTCTACAATGAGATCCATATTTAACTAGAACACTTGGGCACAGTACATCTAGAATGTTCCTTACAGTTCGCTACTCAATATGCCTGACCGAGAAAAACTGACAAGAGCTGACAAGAGCACACTCATCTCTCTCTCTCTCTCTCTCTCTCACACACACACACACACACACACACACACACACACACACACACACACAGCTGCAAGAAAGACAGGCTTAAATAATCAACTCTGAGCTAAGGTAGTGCGATCAGTCACCGCATTTGTCAAGCATTTTTTATGACACCAATCACGTTCAACTACTATCAAACTTCTTGTGCTTATTATTTAGAACTGCTGAATTCTCAAATCTGATTGGTCAGAAGGTGTTGATTCATTTTTTATAACAGCCCTCCCTTCCAGCTGTAAGGCAAATTACAGATTTATGTTAATGCTCTCATTCAAATACGTTATCGTTTCTATAGTAACAGCTATTTGTTGATACAGTAAAGTTTTCTTTAGTGAGAAAAATAAGACGGTGGTGAGGGAATGACTATTTATAGCTGCTATAACGCAAGCTATAACAGGAACTGACTAACTAAATGGATCAAAAGTATATGTCAATATTTAATACATAAAACATTGTAATTGTTGGCAAATTGCTTTGGTATAAGAGGAATAAAACACTTCAGGGTGTTCCTACAACAGCACACCCCAAAAGCTACTAAAGGTTTTATTCCTTACTTATAGTTAAAAGCCAACACTTTTAGGATACAAAAACAATTCTCAGGGCATATTCGGATGGTTAACAATTCTAGCGTTCTAAAGAAGCTCTATGTGGAAGTTTTTTTCTGAAAGCCAAAGGCTTAGGGTTCTACACAGAACATTTCCCCCTAAGAGACAAAGCAAAGGGCCTTTTAGGATACTAGTTGGAACTGAAATTGGACTGAAAATGGAAGATGAATTGAATGGCTTTAAACAGTTATGATAAATCAACCTGAATCTAACTATACTTTTACTAAGTAGAGTTAAAACTAAGATCTGTGCTGAGATCATAAGGTGTTCTCTAAAATCTTTTGGACTGAAAATACTCCCTGGCTGCAAAATGTGTGAAAAGCCCCAGTGTTACATGATGTACAGCTCCCCATTTCAGTTGACACTAGTAAAAGGTTAAAAAGAAAATGGTTCAGTAAGTAAGTACTGAGGGTTCTGAATGCTAATGTATTACCAACAGTTGTTTGTGGCCCTTCATTGCAACTGGTTAGCATTTGGGACATTATTCTTTAACCTTTAATCTATCGGGAGTTCAGACTTAAATTCCTTACTCTCATAATTACACACTTTTCTTATTAGTTCTGCAGTAGTTACTGAATAATTAATGTTGTATAATAACTAATAGCTAACATACCAATAAAGGTATAATAACTAAATTATAACCATACATTCACACCTAGGGGCGATTTTGCATACCCAGCCAGGATACTGGAGAACCTGGAGGAAACCTTCACGGACACAGGGAGAACATGGGAAACATCAGATAGACAGTAACCTAGGGGTTGAATCAGGATTCCTGGAGCTGTGAGGCAGCAGCGCTGCACACTTTGTGTCATGAATCCCCCCCTCTCAGTCAGCTTTTGTTTGTTTTGACACGTGTCTTTGGTTTTGGTCCTGTCTCTGCCCCTGTCCTGTCATTCGTCTGTTACTCATTATGTTACACTCACCTGTTTGCTGACAGCCCTTAATTAATCTTAATCTATTTGTACCCTGCTGTTTCTGTGTTTCCTTGCGAAGTCTTACCATAAGTCTGAGCCCTAGGTCCCTTTTTTTTTTGGTTTGTTTTTAAACAGCATCTCATTCTTTGTTTCATGTTTCCTGGTTTCGACTCTCTTTTATTAATTGGTTATGATTACAAATGAGCCTAGTTGGTCGCTCGCTGCCTGCACTTTGACCCACGCTGTGCACTTTAACTACAATTCATGGATTGCTGTAAATATATTTTGAACTAACATCCACACATCCTGCCTTTACTCACTCCTACAGGTTGTCTCCTTTCACCCAGCTGATAACTTCTCACAATAAACTGTGATATATGTTCCATGTACCTTAGGAAATATCATACATTTCATACATTTACACACAACAAAGCCGAAATATTTACTACTTTCTTAGGTTTTTATAAAGAGGTTTTTTTTTTATGATCAACAGGACATCAAAACAACTTCAACCTTATTTTATAAAGCTGCAATACTTTTTTGCTAGTGCTTTTATATGTATATCTGGTGGTAGAGAGTTATTATTGGTTTCTGTACACACCAGACAAACATTCAAATAGTTTCTGAACTCAAAAATACAAGTGTAAAGATAAATAAGGAATGCGTATACATATTTTTTGCATTACCATATGTGTGAGGTGTGATGTGAGAATGTGTGTTTTTTAGTATCATCAGGGAAAAAAGTAAATCACATTCCAGAGGGCTGAAGCTAGGTAAAGAAAGCAGCATGGGTGCTGCACGCTCGCTCTCACACACACACAGAAACAGATGAGGAAAAGCATGAGGAGTCGAAGGCATAAATATTCATCTAAAAACAAACGGGAAAACAAAACCCTAGGAAGACCCGTCACAAGAGAAAAAGAGAGGCAGAAGGCAGGGACAGAGGAGGATGCATCACAGGGAGCACGGCAATGAAAGATGAGAGCAAGTGAGTGAGAGAGAGAGAGAGAGAGAGAGGGACTTGAGTGTTATCAGTTATCTGAGAAAACTGCAGGCTTTTTTGGCCTTGTCTTATCTGCCTGCCCATGCCTCCTGCACCCTACTGCATAACCTTAGGAGGGCTGCGCTCCTATCCATACATCCTTCTGCCTCATGTCTTCACTCCTCTCCTCTAAAAAAATGCTGCTTCTCTCTTTCTTCTCATCTCTGATGCATTGCACATGCAGCCTTTTCCCCGCTTTAATCTGCTCTGTGAGTGGAGATAGCCTACTGAGCGGAGATAGATAATATCGCTTGTCTTAAATTACTCATTTGCCTAAAAATTTGTACACCAGTGCTGCAAGTGGAAATGACAAATGTTTCATTATTTTTTCCATTAAAAAAATCTTAAAAAGAAAGAAAGAAAGAAAGATCATGAAACAGAAAGTAAGAAAGAAAGAAAGAAAGTACAGTAACAGAAAGAAAAGAAAGTGTCATAGAAAGTACATTAAGAGAATGAAAAAAAGAAAAAAAAGAAAGAAACAGACACAGAAAGTACAGTAACAGAACCGAGTCTCTATGTCAGACTCTATGTTAAGCAGTTTGGGCTAAATTAACTATTAATTATCGTTATGCTTCTTCTACTTCTTCTTCTTTATTAATAAAAGAAGTAAATTATTAATACAAGAAGAAGAAGAAGAAGCAGAAGTATGAGGAATAAGAATATGGTGCTCACCCTGCCAGCACTGTAATTATGAGCAGAGAGTTTAAGGGGTTAAAAGATTTACTGTGCGTGTTGTGTGAGTGAGTATAAAAGCCGAATACATTCTCACCGAGCCAGTCGTTGAATTTCTTGACCTCGCTGGGCAAACCAAGCTCAGTGAAGTCTCCTGCGTGCAGTAACACATCGCCGTACGGCATCTGAATAGTGTCCGTGCGCGAGTGTGTGTCAGAGATACACACAAAGCGAGTGTAGCCTGGTGGCTTAGGGGTGTCATGGGGTAATGGATCAACCCTGAGAGAAAGAAAAGTTGAGAGAGAGAGGAAGAGAAGAAGAGAAGATGGAGTGTTTTTAGGAGGAAACAGGAGTTATATGGAGTTCTCTGGAGGTTTGTGGTTGCAGAAGCAGCAGCAGGTCTCTAGAGGAGAGGGAAATACTTTTGAATAAGAGTGGCCCACTTTAAAGTAACTACTGCTGGGTCAGCCTGCCTACCTACACCACCACACGCACACACACACACACACACACACACACACACACACACACAAACACATGCACACACAAAGACACACAAATACACACACACACACACACACATAAGATAATGAGACTGTATATACTGTACATTGTGATTATTTATATTCACCCTCTCTCCATGGCAGAGGTGCATTAGAGACTTGATTTGCTTTTTCCCCTGCTGTAACTACACATGATTGGATTATCAGACGCATAAGCACTGCATTTATAGGTAAATTAAAAAAAAGGTACAGTATGGTGGCATTTTTGTTCCTCACGGTACAGACTGTAATCTCAAAACGATGCTCCCCTACTTTCTAAATGTAGAAAAGACATACCCTGACTTGAGACGCACCCTTGATTTGAGACTTACCCTTGACTTGAGGCATACCCTTGATATGTACCCTTGACATGAGACGTATCCTTGTGGCATAACCATTACTTGAGATGTACCCTTGAAATATACCCTTGAGATGTTCCCTTGACTTGAGACATACCCTTAACTTGAGATGTACCCTTGAGAGGTACCCCTGACTTGAGATATACCCTTGACTTGAGACATACAATTGACTTGAGATCTACCCTTGACTTAAGATGTATCCTTGACTTGAAATGCACCCTTGAGAGGTACCCCTGACTTGAGACATACTCTTTACTTGAGATGTACCCCTGACTTGGGACATACCCTTGACTTGAGACATACAATTGACTTGAGATGTACCCCTGACTTGAGATATACTCTTGACTTGAGATGTACCCCTGACTTGAGATGTACCCCTGACTTGAGATATACTCTTGACTAGAGATGTACCCTTGACTTGAGATATACTCTTGACTTGAGACATACCCTTGACTTGAGAGATACTCTTGACTTGAGATGTACCCCTGACTTGAGATGTACCCCTGACTTGAGATGTACCCCTGACTTGAGATGTACCCATGACTTGAGACATACCCTTGATGTAATTTGTCACAATATCATAGCTGGCAGTAGTTCCAGCTACAAGACAAATCACAGGATTATATATGCACTTATTCTAATACGTTATAATTTCTATAATAACAGCTTACATAGGGACTTGTATGGTGGATTCACATAAACTGAATTAAAAGTGTGTAATTGTTGATATAGTGAAGTTTTCTGTATGGAGATGTTTATTTAGAATTTATGGAAGGAGTCTCTAGTGTCAGCGCTTTGTAACAGTCAGAAGTAAAGTTCCACAAGATTAAATGTAACTATAAATGGATAAAATGTATGATTATGTCATTCTTTAATAAATAACAAATTGCTGTGGTAGGAGAAAAATAAAACACTACAGAATGTGCTGTTAGAGGAAAATAATCAATGGCAGGGTGGAACCAGCACCACGCTACTCCATCACTGATTATTTTTCTATAACAAAATACCTCCTAGTGCTTTATTCCTTTCATATTGGCCACCCATAGTCCTACAAAACAATTTGTCATTAATTATATACAACGCTATACATTGAAATGCAGATGGAACTGCAAGCATAAGAGTGTGAGAGAGAGAGGAAGAGAAGGAGAGACTTACATATGGACGTGGGGTGGCTGGAAGCGTCCCTGGTTAATGTTGTAGAAGGTGAAGGCCTGAGTGGGGTTTGCACTGTACTCGTCTACTTCTACTGCTCCTCTCACTCCTCTTTGAGACTGCTGCTGCCTTCGCGCAGCCATGATCTCAGACAACGTAAAGGCCATGCCAGCAAACACACACGCACACAAACACACCCGCACACACACACACACTCAGAGCGACTCCGTGCTGGCTGGCTGAGTGTGAGTGGAGCTGAGATCACTTGCACTGGTGAACTGAGATGAGAAGCAGATGAGGCTCAGTGTTCATTAGCCCCTGTGCTGGCACTGTGAACCATCATGATGCCAAGAGATCCAACTCGACTGAGAGGTACACACACCTGGAATGCAGAACAGACAAGTGGCATTCTGCATAACTGTGATGAGAGGACAGAGGCGAAAAAAAAAGAGACAGAAAATGAGACCGAGGCGTAGAGGACACTGGATACACACACTTTCTTATACACACACTCTCCATTCGAACTACACTCCAAAGCTTGCTGAAACACAAAAAAATGGTCTAAATTATGTCTGGTCACATTGCGATACACAATACACAATAAAGCCATCCATTTTCTGTACCACTTATCCGACACAGGGTCGCAGGGGTCACCTGGAGCCTATCCCAGAGAACACAGGGAACACCCAGAGAACAGGGGCACGAGGCGGGTGACACCCTGGATGGGGTGCCAACCCATCGCAGGGCACAACTGCGCACACACTCAGCCTACAAAACATGTCTTTGGACTGGGGAAAACCAGAGTACCCAGAAGAAACCCCTGAAGGACAGGGAGAACATGTAAACTCCACACACACGGGGCGGAGGCGGGAATCGAACGCCCAACCCTGGAGGTGTGAGGCTAACTACAAGCCACCATGCTCCCTGTACAATAAAATTTATTTATTTATTTATTTATTTATTTATTTATCAGTGAAGCTATATTATTTAAAAAAAAAAAAAAAACTATATGTTCAGAGTTTGTGACAGAATTTGCAAAAACTAAAATATTTACCAGCAAATAGTGTGGAAGGAAAATACAGCAAATGGTACAAAAATAGATTCACATCCAATCCAATCAAATCAGCGATTAGGAACTTTAAGTAAAAATGGTGGTATAGGACCACTGATGTCTGCTGAGAATCACGATTCATCAGAATGTTAATGTATCATAATATGTGTACCATACTGGCCAGTCCTGTGTCCTAGTTTAAGAGAAAAATATAAGCTATTAAGGGAGAATCAACTATCTTTGGTCGCTGAAAAAATGAGATCTGACAGTGGAGTGTTTGAATTTGCTTCTTCTTTCTTTTATTTCTTCGAATTTGCAAAATTGGATGCAGTGAAAAGCCTGCAGGCAAAATGCAACAACAATATCTGTACACTCCCAGAAATAAAAAAGCGTCCTAAATTGTACCATTCCTTCCATCATCGCTGGGCAGCACACTCCAATTTTGTAGCTTTCATCCTGAAAGGTGCGTATAGTGTACCTTTAAAGTGTCGCTCTAAACGGTAATTACGGTCCAATCTATACCTTAAATCTTTATTAAAGGTACACTTTATCCACGATTCCAGGTGAACAATACATATTACATAATAAACGATACTCCAGTGACAAGAAAACGGTACAGTTTAGTACCCTTCTTCTCAGAGGAAGAAGGATCATATTCAAATCATGATCAAATATTAGTATATCACAGCTTAATTAATAGCAGGAAAATTCCAACATCTTTTCTTGGTTGGATTTTGACTTCCAATGTCAAGTTCAGAAGAAATGATTAAAAACCTATAATAAAATAATTTCATGGAAATGATCCGGATTTCTGATGTTAATGTCTGATGTTAATGTCTGATGTTAATGTCTGATGTTAAAACAAACGTACAAATCAAACTGAATCGAACTGAATGATCATAGAGGTATTCTTCTTCAAGTTTTCATTCAGTATTTTTAGTAGTTACGTACAGTCACATAGTAGCTTGTACACTGTATGAGACGATTTCTGTTTGCATTTCTATTTGAATAAATAAATGGCTATTAGGAAGTGTTTTATGGAATAAATGTGCATGCATGGATAATATCGTGCATGCATAAGATTGTGAAACCGCTTATATCGGTTTGAAGTCCATGCACAGTCCTGTTTAAACGCACACACACACACACACCTGATACAACGGGACACTGCGCTCCTGCGAAATGCTTCCGACTGAAACTCGGAACAAATGACAATTCATGCATTTTTATTTTCAGTGATAAACAAGCGCGCATGTTTACACTGCCTCCTGTTCAGGGCGCTGACATGTTTATTAAGAGTGTGTATGACACCCTGAAGTTTGCCCGGTTCCTGTGGAAACATCCTGCACACAATACTGTTTCTGAACCGAGCCGGTGTGCGGGGACATACCTGGATCCTGGAGGGCTGAAGACGGCTGAAACAGCTGACTTTCCAAAAAAGACTTTCCAAAAATGACTAAAAACTAAAATGTCAAAAATGCTCGTGCAGAGTCCTGGAGGCGTGAAGAGCGCGCGCTCGGGCGTTTGAAGTTGAAAGTGAAGCGACGGCGCGCGCGTGGAGATGCAGCTATGAGCCTGTGGTCTCGCGCGGACGCACGGAGACACGCCCCCTTCATCCAATAATTTTTCCCTCTCTCTCTCTCTCTCTCTCTCTCTCTCTCTCTCTCTCTCTGGATCTTTCCATCCACGTCCCCTCTCTGATCCACATCACATCTCATCACATCACAGAAACAGAGGGGATGGACTTACGTCATGCTCGGGTACTTGGGGTCAAAGAGATGATGTGCACGCGCGCGGTCTCTAATGAATGACTGCAATTTATTTAAGTTGCATTAGGAAAGACTGCATGTAACGTTACTTTAATGACTCTCTCTGTTTACCTGAGCAGAATAAATGTATGCTAATATTAAACAGAACTACAGCTCCTGACTGTCCTCAACTTTTTGTGCATGAAGGTCATACACATGGAGAGTTAAAGGAATACTCCAAGCTGAATGACTTGCAACACAATTTACAATCAAATCTTTCATGGACAAGTTAGCCCGTTTTTCTCTACAAGCTTTCTACATTACCCACAATGCCATTCTACTACCTGCTGACAGTTCGCCAGTGGGATTTAGCCTTTCGCATCATCTCTACCTTGAGAGACCGATGCAGCAGCACTTTAGTACACACTCTGGCTGTCTCTTACCTCCTCAAAAAAGTTTAACTGTCATGCTCAATCCACCCTCAGCTACTACCAGGACCACTACACATCACAAATCCATCCATCCTCTGTACCGCTTATCCTACACAAGCTTGTAGAGTAACCTGGACTTGGGGCACAAGGTGGGAAACACTGGATAGGGTGCCAACCTGTCGCAGGGAACAATTACAAACACACACACACACACACAAACACACACTCTGGACAATGTGGAAGCACCAATCAGCCTACAACGCATATCTTTGGACTGGGGAGGAAACTGGTGTACCCAGAGGAAACCCCAAAGGATTCCAAACCTACAACCCTGGAGGTGCGAGACAACAATGCTTACCACCACACACACACACACACACACACCACAAATATGTCAGTATAAAGTATTTCAGTGTATGACTTATATCAAGGTTTCCCAGCCTGGTGCTCATGGTGGCATTGCAGGACGTTCAGAAGACTGATAAGAATGTCAAATCACATTCAGTTACATTTTCAAAACATTTTAATACACTTTCTTATTATCATCAGATGTCAGAGTGATTGTAACTCCATTGTTTTTCACCTGTAACAAGGCACTGATTGGATATTCTTGGTAAATATGCAGTATATATTTTTGTAAATGTTGAATAAAATATTATTTTTCAGAATACCCTTGTACATGTGTATTGACTTCTAGTAGAATATTTTACCGTGCTGTCCAGCTCTACATGTCACCTAAGATGGGCTCATTAGAATTAAAATGGAGATTTACTAGCCTAATAATCTGCAATTAATGAATGAATCGTTTCTGTTTTCAGTGAGTCATGAGGATTGAATTGCAAGCATGAATAGTTTGGCTGGATTTGTACAGTTATCTCTTAATTTATCACACAAATTAAAATGATTTCTTGAAACCTGGACAAAGTGGAACTATAAATCCTCAAGAGCGTGTTATTGTAATGTGAGGTGAACAATACTGCTGAATCAAATGAATCAAAATGTTTAAATATATATATATATATATATAAATAAATAAATTCGGATAAATAGGTAGTTTGAAAGAATGGGCTCAGTAAAGTGACTCATCATGTCCGTTGCCATCGCTGCTCCTAGTGAGAGTTTCCTGTGTTCGTGTTTGTGTTGAGGCGCAGCGCCATCTTGTGGACAGACTGTACATTTATATTTATCGCACGTGCGGCTTCATTAGCTGTTTTTCTAACTTCAGCCACACGGTGGCGACAAAGTAACAAAAAAGCTGCCTAACTGCATTTCATATTGCATAGTGCAATTCCTATTAAACTGAAACTTTAAAAAATAAACTTTTTAATTTTTTTTTTTTAATTTTTCAGTTATGACAAAAGATTTATTTTAGGATTTAATTTCTAGTTGAGTTTTTTGGGCTTAAACGTCTTTCTTTGAAATGTTCATTTATCTTCACTTTGGTTACTGGTTTCCTTCATTACCCACAATGCTGTTTGATTACCTGCTGATAGAGGTGCAGTGTTACTCAGAGAGATTAACAGTGCGAGAGCATTCTTGCCTGAGGTTGCCTGAAAACTTGGTCCTCCAGAGTTCAAAACAAAAGGAAAAAAGAAGATGAAGAAATCTCTACCATCAAGACTTGTATTCTGTACACATCATCAAACGCTGTAGTGTAAAATATTAATAATGAAAAAATGAGAGAATTTTTTTTTCTGTTGCTTTTACATTATGGTTTTGTTGCAGGATGCACACATAATTCAACCTTTATGGACTTCCACCCATTCATTCTCTGTACTGCTTCTCCTACGCGGGGTTGTGGGGAGCTTGGAGCCTGTCCCACGGGGCTTGGGGCACAAGGCAGGGGACAACATGGACAGGGTGCCAGTCCATCACAGGGCACAATCACACACACTCTGGACAACTTGGAAATGGCAATCAGCCTACAACACATTTTTTTGGACTGGGGGAGGGAACCAGTGTACCCAGAGGAATCCCCTGAAGCACGGGGAGAACATGCACACTCTGCACATGCAGGGTGGAGGAGAGAATCAAACCCCCCACCCTGGGGGTGCAAGGCAGTGGTGTCCAGATATGCCATTTACCTTCAGAAACCGATTTTTTCTTCATGCTTGCCACACTTATAATTATAATGTTGTTGCAACTTCTTCAGCAGATTTGCATATTATATGCTTCCATCAGTTACTGTTATGCAAATCTCCTGAATTTCTGAAAAGTCAGCAGGAAGGAAGCATGTATGATTTGTTTCTGCTGACTTTTCAGAAAATAATGTAAAATAGGAAACTGTATGGCTGCATGAACTGCACAGATTATATTACTGGATTATTTTAGGTGACTCGGAATAATCCAGTAATTATTAATAAAATGTACCAGGTTTATCAAAGCAGCAAAAGCAGAGAAATATGACACAAAAATATGGAAAGGGGGAATGGGTTCTCTGGAACTGGACCTGAGGATTACTGATAGGAAATGCTAATCATAAATAATATGTGCCTTAGCTACTGTTTACTTATTTTATTATAGTGATACAGTGTGTATTATGTAAGAAATAAAACATGACAGGGTGTGCTGCTGCCTGATGTGAAGTGGAGTCACTGTTACCAACCCAAAGATGATTATTTTCCAAAAACAGCACATCCTGAAGTGTATTATTCCACTTATAAGACAGCAGTTTGGCAATGCTATGTTGTTTTTTACCTACTAAAGAAGGACATATACTTTTTTATCCCTTTATTGTTACACAGAATGTTTATGAAACAAGCTATATATATGTGTGTGTGTGTGTGTGTGTGTGTGTGTGTGTGTATTTTTTTTATTATATATGTTTTTGTGATTTTGCCTTTATTCACCACCACAATGGACCTGAAATAAAACAATCAAGATGTGATCGAAGTGTAGACTTTCAGCTTTATTTTAACACGTTCCACGAAAATATGGCATTAACCATTTAGGAATTACAGCCATTTTAAGCAAAGTGCCTCCATTTTCAGTGGCTCAAAGGTATTTGGACAATTGACTGACAAGAAGTTAATTGACCAGGTACGGTCTATTCCCTCGTTACTTCAAGACAAATGAAGCAGATAAAAGGTCTGGAGTTGATATCAGGTATTGAGTTGGCATTTGGCAGCTGTTCGACTGGAGCTACCAATATGAAGCCCAAAGAGATCTCAATGCAAGTGAAGGAGGCCATCATTAGGCTGAAAAAACAACATAAATCTATAAGAAAGATAGCAAAAACTGTAGGTGTGGCCAAATCAACAGTTGGGTACATTCTTAAAAAGAAAGAAAGCACTGGTGAGCTCAACAACATCGAAAGGCCTGGAAGACCATGGAAGACAACTAAAGTGGATGATCGCAGAATCCTTTCCTTGGTGAAGAAAAACCCCTTCACAACATCAACAGAAGTCAAGAATACTCTGGAGAAGGTAGGCGCATCATCGTCAAAATCTACAATCAAGAGACACCTTCATGAATGTAAATATAGAGGGTTTACAACAAGGTGCAAACCACTGG
>CM040992.1:5984224-6041196 GCA_022985145.1 Pangasius djambal
GACCCTAAACATACTGCGAAAGCAACTCAAGACTTTTTGAAGGCAAAGAAATGGAATATTCTTCAATGGCCAAGTCAGTCGCCTGATCTCAACCCAATAGAGCTGCTTTTCACTTACTGAAGACAAGACTGAAGGCAGAAAGACCCACAAACAAGCAGCAACTGAAGGCGGCTGCAGTGAAGCCTGGCAAAGCATCTCCAGGGAGGAAACTCAGAATTTGAGTGTTGAGAACATGGGCTCCAGACTTCAGGCAGTCACTGACTGCAAAGGATTTTCATCCAACTATTAAAAATATGGTTATATTTACAATTATGTCACTTTGTCCAAATACCTTTGAGCCCCTGAAAATGGAGGTACTTTGTTGAAAATGGCTGTAATTCCTAAATGGTAAATGCCATATTTTTGTGGAGCCTCTTAAAATAAAGCTGAAAGTCTACACTTCCATCACATCTTGATTGTTTTATTTCAAATCCATTGTGGTGGTGTATAAAGGCAAAATCACAAAAACTCCGTAATTGTCCAAATACTTCTGGACCTGACTGTACATATATATATAGCTTGTCATGTTAGCAAGAAACCAGAAAGCATAAAGTCCTCTGTCCTGAATACTTTCCTGTGATGGAAAACTTTATACTACAGCTTTACCTCTGACTTGTGCAAAGTGCTGATACAGGAGACTCCTTCCAAAAACGCTAAATAAACATCTCCTCTGAGTAAACTTCACCATGTAAACAATTACACATGTTTTTGTTTATGTGGAGTGTCCACCATACAAATCCTCATGTTATTTGTTACTATAGGAACAATAACTTATTGCAGATGAAGCTACTCTCAGAGCTGCTGTTACAGAAAATTAATCAATACCTTCTGACCAATCAGAATCAAGAATTCAACGGGGCTGTGGTATAAATTTCTGTAAAGTGCATTAGAAGTGTAAATACAGTTTATTATTATTATTATTATTATTATTATTATTATTATTATTATTCAGCCTTCATGATGAAGAAGTACAGTGTAAGACACACACACATAGCTTGTGGTTTGTATGTATGTATTTATTATTAAAATGAGCTTTTAACAAGTTTTTTCTTCCCTTCGACACACTTTTCATCTGAGTCGTGGGGTTGCATTGACTCTGTTGATTTATTCTCATCAACGCAGCAGCACACCACTGAGAGCATAAACACATCCAGACCTCTTTAACAGTCTCGCTTGCTTTTTAATCTTTTTTTCTTTGCAACACAATGAACAGACACTGCCTCTCTCCACAGTAGTTCCCTTTCTTCCGACAAGGTAAATATTAACTCCGAACAAAAAAAGCAAAACATTTGTACATCATTTACATATGTGTGTGCGTGTACGTATGTGTGTGTGTGTGTGTGTTTGTGCACATGAACAAGAACATTAGATTCATTTGTATATGTGGATATGTTGTGTCTAGAACAATGATTCTCATTTCCTGGTTTCTGGAGTTACAGATGTGTGTGGGACTGTTTTTTTTTTTTTTAATTCCATGCCTGTCAGCTTCCTAAGGAATTCTAAACAAATCTCGCCCACCCCAGCAAATATTTGCTAATAAACATACTTGGTTGTGCTTCCCAAAATATAAACAAATAAGTAATTTAAACCGCAGCGATAACGCATTTAAATGACGCAGCCTGGTGCAAAGCGGCGTTACTGTTATCGCCCTGAAGTTGTTCATTTCTCTATAACAGCACGTCCGGAAAAATGGTTTATTCCTCATGTACCAATGTAATTTACTTATACCAATGCTAGCATTTCTTTCTTTATTAAAAAATAACACAACATGCTTTTTTTTATCCGTTTATAGTTACTTTTAATGTCGTTAGACAAGTTAGCTCCTGTTATCAGTTACGTTATAGCAGTCACTCCCTCACCAGCCTCTTTCATATTACTGAGAAACTGCAACGCTTAAAGTTCACTGTCCTGAAGACTTTCCCATGGAGTAAAAGTTACTGACAGTTACACTGGAGATTCCTTCCATCAATAAACGTGAAATAAACTCCTTACAAAACACTTCACCATAACAATAAAATGTCTGTCTTTGTTAAATAACAAGACATTCTTAAAGCTGCTTATTGTTAGTCTTAGATTATAAACATAATCTGCCATACAGGGGCAGTCGTGGCCTAATGGTCCGAGAGTCTGACTTGTAACCTGAAGGTGAACCCGAAGGTCATGGGTTCGATTCTCAGGTCTGGCAGGGATTGTAGGTGTAGTGAATGACCAGCGCTCTCTGCCACCCTCAATACCACAACTGAGGTGAGACCCTTGAGCAAGGCACTGCTCCCTGGGCGCCGCAGCTAAAATGGCTGCCCTGTGTTCACTACTGTGTGTGTGCGCACTTGGATGGGTTAAATGCAGAGCACAAATTCTGAGTATGTTGGAAGTCACTTCACTTCATACAAGTGTGAATGATATATGAATGAACATGGTCACTGCCAGGACCAGGAATGAGTTTCACTGCCGTGCTGTGTATTTTCCAGGAACATGACAGGATGTTATCAGCAAATAAACTATCCAACAACAGCAGCAGTCAGGGGGTAGTTCACAAAGCATGACCAACTTGTTAAACCACACACAAATTGGCTTTACGTTTACAACTGTATTTATTCTTTTAGATAGACTGTCATTTTGTTTTCTAAGAAAAAAAAATTGGAATTTTTTTTTTCTACTGAAGCATTATTGCAGTAGACATACAATCTGCATGCAAGACAAACTTTATATAAAAAATATAGAGTGCCTAACACTTCTGCAAGACTTTTGTTTTATATGTGTGTCCATTCTATTTATATTCATATAAGTCATGTGAACATTAACTGAAACTGAATAAGTACCATGTATAAATGCTAATATAGCTGATATATGCTAATATAAATGCTAAGTAGCCTTAAGCTTACAGATGGCAGACACATACACACACAGACACACACACGCAAACGCACACACACAAATGTAGATGCACACTGAGGTCCCGTAGTCTGAGGCCACTAGCGAAAAGGCAACTTTTCTAATTGAATACGATTTATTTTCATTACAAATTGTATTATCAGCAAGTGAAAAGAAAACTCTTGGAAGTATTTACATGAACATCAGAAGTTCATTTATATTTTACATATAACGTTTCTGGTTCATCCTCCATTTGCGTTAATGACAGCGTGCACTCGAGCTGGCATGGACTCCACATGTTAAAAACCCGATGATCCACGTTAGATCAGGTCCATTGGAGTGTCTGATCGCATGCTTCAATGGAAACGATAAGACTTGAGGGAAATGTGATCTTTTGTACAAAGGAGTTCACATTGTCACTAGCACACATTTGCTCATATTAAAACAGTGGTCTAGAAATGTGCATCTGAACATTGAACAGTTCCTTTCTTTGTTTTATTAATTTTCAAAATTCCAAAAAAAAAAAAACTTTATGTTTTCTAAATGAAAACCAAATCCCAAATTTTCAGTGTGGCCTCATTGAAAATTTAAGGCTCTGGATTCTGAATGTAGCATCTCACTCTGTACGTGTGTGTGTGTGTGTGTGTGTGTGTGTGTGTATGGATATCAGTAAATTGTAAGTCAATTCTGAAATGGGAAGAAATTGCACTCAGGCTGCTTTCATACTGGGCAGTTTTTTCTTCTTCTACATAACACTGATCAGACTGTATATATATATATATATATATTGGTACCAATATGAAAAAAGCAGCACTCACTGATTACAGTGAGTACACTGATTAGCGTGCTTATCTACCTAAATTTATTAAAAACATGGCTGTTTCTTGCCAGGGGTGTCAGACTCAAATTCTGCCTGGAATATCAGCATTTTTGTGAGACCCTGAAGGGCTGTAATCGAAAGCTATATATATATATATATATATATATAATGAAGAACTAACAGAAACTAGAAACAGGTAAATGCACTATTGGGTAGTAACATTTATTATACTGATTATAGTAAAAGCTTTTATGAATGCATTCCTTTGTTTAATCACATTTTATTGGATTCCAGCCGCTGTGGTGAGAAACAGGATTAGCCAACTGGATGGTACTTTTGCTGTGTGAAAGTTATTAGCCAGATAGGGCAGTGTATGGGGCAGTGTATGGGGCAGTTGGACTTCTGGTCAGAAGGTCGTGAGTTCAAATCCCAGCACCACCAAGCTGCCACTGCTGGGCCCCTGAGCAATGCCCTTAACCCTCAACCGCTCAGTTGTATAAAAAATGTAAGTTGCTCTGGACAAGGGTGTCCGCCAAACGCCGTAAATGCAAATGGAACATTAGGTTTGGGAAAGCCTGGGAAACCTTCTACTCAGAAGGTTGAAGCCCAGCACGGCCAAGCTGCCCCTGCTGGGCCCCTGAGCAAGGCCCTTAACCCTCAACTGCTCAGTTACTGCAAAAGAAAAGTAGATCAGGATTCATAATATAAAATGTAATTTTCCCCGATTATTAATGTTATTTTAATCATTTTCAGTGGAACTGTCATAAAGGTGTTTTATGGCAACATTATTAATAAGGAAAGATTGTTTACCATTTTAATCGTATGGATCAGAAAAACAATCATGATTTTATTTTGTATATTTATTCATCCCAGTGAAATTAGTTTCTGGTTACGCCACTACCAGCACAACACATGACCTGCTTCAAGCACGGCACACACTAGGTGATTTTAACCCACATCTCAGACCACAGTCAAGCCAGCCGCGGTAAAACCCAGAGTGCAAGTACACACAGCGGTTTACGCTAACTGCCTTCAGATATTTTAAAAAGCGGAAAAAAGGCTACCACTAGTCAGTTTTAGTACAGCAATGTAAGGTGTGTTCTCATGTGCTGTAGAATCGTGTTCGCTGCACTACGGATCTGCTGTGAATTCTGGATAGTGTGAAAATGTTGAGTAGTAGAGTAGGCCTGCTGCAGGCTGTTTCACTACTATTGTTTTCCAAGTTCAATCAGACCAAATGAAATGAGGCTGCGGGCTGGATTTGGTCCCCAGGCCTTGTGTTAGATATATGTGCTGTAAGTGGTATAAGCAGTTGCTTAGTGCCCCTGGACCACCAGGGGGCTCCATCATTTTTAAAATATGTAAAAAATAATAATAATAAAAAAAAATACATAAAAAAAAAAACTCAATTAGCCCAAAAAGAAAAAAGTGCAAGTTGAAAAAAGTAGAAGAGGATAATTTTTTTAACCAAACCTGGTAAAAAAAAAAAAAAAAATCTATGCTAATTAACTGGAATTTGTCCATTTGTCCACTTCCTGCTTTTGCTTGAAAAAGTTGATAGCCAAGTTAGCCAACTAGTATCTATAGTAAGTGTTAGACTAACACATGTTAAGCTGCTGGCTCATTAGCTCATACTGACAACTGCATATTTTAATAACATGATTGGTGTGGGTTGGAGGCCTCTGAGTAAATGTTCAGAAACAATTTATCAATATTTACCTTTTTCTTTTTGCCTATTTACCTTACCAATATTTAATATTTAATAATAACTATTGCAAGGAGGAAGCTTTGCATTCCATGATGATATATGTAAGATTTGACATGTTGTTGTCAAAAGTTGTCCTCCATGTTGTTTTTTTCTCTTTTGTCCCTCGAGCTGTGGCCTGATTGGACAGGTGATAGAAAAGCACTTGTATCTATGTGCTTTTTTGGTAAACCTTTTAAAAGCACTCCACAGTGAGTACTAGATACTAAATACACAGTGTAACTGATTTAAAAATAAAGAAGTGTTACTGTGTTTTTGGTGCTATGGGCAGCCATGTTGATTTGACCTCACGTGCTGAACTCCCAGACTTTCTCTATAGGGATTCTGAGTTGAGGGGGTGTTTTTGTCAGTTTTTCCACTAGTGGGAGGTCAGAAATTCGAGTTATGAATTTTATTCGAACACGGCAGATGGCTCAGAAAAATTCTGCTAAGTCATGTATAGCGACAACTATCACAAACATGGTCTTGCATGTAAATTTGTAATAATGCACATAACTCAACTCCTGTTGAGTTGACAACATGTTACGAAGGATAAGATTAATGTTAGGGTTGGGGGCGGAGTAATCTTTCAAGCCTTATTCTATGACATCATATTTCTTATCTGAAAAGAGTCAGTGTGGCTTCAAGGCTTTCATTCTATACTATACTGGAGTCATATCTGATTCCACTTGTTTAAATTAGTTCTTCTTCATCTTTCGAGTATGCCTCCTATTATACACTGGCTCTTTGTGGACAAGGCTGTAGACCTTGAGCTCACATTGGGGTATTGTAGAAGGCTTTCAAGGGGCTTTGACTAAAAAAAGCTTTGACTAGGACTTTTGTACTTGGACAGGACCCAAAATCTTGTAGCCTGACCAATGAAGCATCACTGGCTTTGATTTCTGAGTGGGAGGAATGTAAATCAGAATAACACTAGCCACAGTCATCTGTTAGCTCACATTAGTGCTCTCCACCAAGCCTGTTGCTGATGAACAATAAATAGCCAAATCACCATAGCCTACATCTGACATTCGCTTGTAAATTTAATGAAGCACTAACCAAAAACCTTCTCGCTTTTTGCGAGAATGTTTAAAATTGCACCAAGCTAAACAAGCAATAGCTTTCTGTGGCCTACGATTTTTTCCAACTTTATCCAGCTAAAATTGTGTGAATGCTCAGAGTTTGCTCAGGAAATTGAAAAGAACCAAGTTTTTGGTTGTTACGAACACAGCATGTTTATCTCTCCCAGTGTTTCTCAGTCCTGGTCCTGAGATACTACTGCACTGCACATTTTGATGTTTTTCCCACTCCAATCTCACCTGATTCAATACTAGCTAATTAATAAGCCTATAATAGGTGACTTAGAGGAGGGAAAACACCAAAATGTTCAGGGTGGGGCTACTCCAGGACCAGCTTTGAGAAACTTTGATTAATCCTATCGTGTTACATAAGCAGCGGTTCAAAATGATGTGATTCATTGTTTCAGGGGTTTCATTCTTCCAGGTTATTAGCTTTCAAGCTAGTAGAAACTGGGAATAAACTGAGAGAAACTAGGGTAAAAATCCATGTATTGCATGTAAAGAACAGTGTTACAACTCAGAGTCTACTTCTTTAAACACATTTATAGTCTGCCCAATTTCAATGATGAACATGATGTGTAAGAATCTCACTGACCTTACTGATACATCTAGACACACATACAGAGCCATTTTATACAAAATATTCACCAGTTAGCAGAAAATAATCTTCTCTTATTCAACCAAAAACCCACATGACCTCCCACATGATACATTCATAAAGTTAAAGCTAACATTCCTTAAATTGAACACTTCATATGCCACTGAAATTGATGTGTTATGATTTCAAGCGCTGCAAATGTTATGTCTAAAATGAGAGCTGTTTTGTGCTTTCTACCATGTGCACAGCACGCAAATGTTATTAATATGCATTTACTATATAATAATGATCAAAAGTCCAATTCTGTTCATATATTAAACCCCTTAAAGTCCCAGAATTGCATTCCTCACTATAATAACTATACACCTTTCCTATTGGCCTTAGTCACTTAGTTACTGAGGAAAGAAATAAAAAAATTGGCAAACTGCTGTTAAAAATAATCAACAACGAGGCGGTGTGATATGACCTGGCATGAAGCGGAGTTACTGTTACAACCTGAAAGTTTATTATTATTATTTTATTTTCCAATAACAGTATGTTCTGAAGTGTTTTATTCCCCTTTTACCACAGCAATAGGCCAACACTAACAATTGGTTTTGTTAAAAAAACTATATACTGTACTTTTGATCTATATATAGTGATGTTTAATGTTGTGGAACGTCCACAAAGCAAGTTTGTTCCTGTTATCACTTACGTTACAGCAGCCATAAACAGTCTTTCCCTGGGCTCCTGAGTGGCGCAACAGAAAAGCGTTTGCCCTATTGGCCGGAGATTGCAAACTTGAATCTTGGCGATGCCACGAGTCCAAGACAACAAAACTGGCCAAATAACGTACTATAAGATTAATAACTAAATAATAATCTGGGACTTTCAGGGGTTAATATAGGCTTAACTGTTTTTTTGGCATTCAGAAGAGGTGAGACTTGTTTTTTTTAATCCCATTTCAGCCAGGAGAGAGGAGCAATCAGGACAACCAAATGTAAAACATTTCTATACAACACAAACATAAGGAAAAAAAAGTAACATAATTTTTTTCCTCTAAAGTTTACAATATAAAATTCAAGTGCAATTAAAGTTCCAAATGTTAGTTACAAAACAAGTGTAACTCTATAGTAACCCAATGTTACCAGCAGGTAGTCTTTATCTTGTTATATATGGTTTTTAATCATCTATTTCTCTTTGCTCAAACACTGTTGTTCACCTTTAGTTCATGTTCATAAACTAATTCCATTCTCCATACTGAAATCATTTTGTTTTTGGAAAAAAAAAAAAAATTAAGTGCACACCAGTCATTTCTAAACGCAATCTTGTGCATGTCTGGGGCATGAACTAATTTTTTCATACTAACAATATATTTCGATGTGTGTATGAATGTACGCCTGCAGGGCACAGGCATAACACACATACGCATATACATGCATACGTACATACATATACAAATATATAGATATTAAACATCCGGGAAAATTGGGTCTCTGCAAGTTGTAGCACATATAAATATTTAAAAGCATTTTAAAAAATCCCAAAGCAAAATATAAACAATGGAACAAAAAAAAAAAAGGCTTACAAAGGAAATAGAAAAGTGAGACTCCAGAGAAGAGGTAGGAGGAAGATCAGACCTCCACTTTGTGTCGCAGTGAGGCATTCTGGGATTTAGCTAGCGAGTGGAAACTCTCCAGAGGGATGCAGACAGAAAAAAGCAGCCGAGTGAAGGGGGAACAGAGGTGTGTGAAAGGAGACGAGAAGAAGAGGAGGAGTTGGGGAAGGAAAGAGCAGCGCTGCAGGTTTCTATTTGTAAGGCCGTAGAAACCTGGTGACTTTGGAGCGTAGCAGCTTGATGAAGGAGCGCGGGAACATCTCTTTGGACTCCTGAACTGTGTACTTGAAATAGTTATGAGGGTGAGCCAAGACGTCAAACAGAGCCTTAATCAGCTTCTTATCCTGGAAAAAAAAAAAAGAGAAAAAAGGTTCAAACCCAAATCCATTACACCTGGATTAATGCAAAGCATACTATTCTCAAATCGGATTGGTCTGAAGGTGCTGATGTCAGCAGCTCTGACAAATTCAAATGACAAGTTTATACTAACACGCTTTTTCTAATTC
Organism: Pangasius djambal; assembly: GCA_022985145.1. NCBI lineage: Eukaryota > Metazoa > Chordata > Actinopteri > Siluriformes > Pangasiidae > Pangasius > Pangasius djambal. The sequence continues at coordinate 5,993,479 of CM040992.1, forward strand.
TTTACTGTTTCTATACTGTAGTAACAAAGTTCTTCCTGAGACAAGTTTTCCAACACAGGAAAGTCTTCATGATGGAGGGTTTTGTGCTTTCTCTGTAACAACACAAGCTAACGTTTTTGGTCTTATGAACCTTAAGAGAAAAAAAAGAAAGCCCGGTGAGGGAACAACAGATTATAGCTGCTAAAACAATCAAATAATTAAATAATTATTATTATTAACAATTAAATAATTAAAAGATTTAAAAGACACCATTAAAAGTAACTATAAATGCATAAAAAGTATGATGTGTCGTTCATTAATAAATAAAAAATAGGAATTGTTGGCAAATTGCTGTGGTATAAGATGAATAAAACACTTCAGGATGTGCCGGTATAGGAAAATAATCGACTTCGGAGTGCTAACAGTAACTCTGCTTCATCACACCACCCTATTGTTGATTATTTTACTTAATCCCTCTGTTTCTGCAGTGATCGATACAGAGCCAATTATCTATAATGTAATTATTGAGGATTTTTCTTTTTGTAACTTTCGACAAAATTCTACAGTTTAAATACACTTTAAATTGTTAATCTGTCTATTATGTTAGTGTCACAAACTGCAGGATGACAGTCGAAGTAATCAAAATTCTTACTTTTAATATCTCCTGGTGATTTTCCGATGCGTAGAGTCGACCATCTCGAACGATGTCCTCAATGAGCTGCTGGTAATCCTCTGCCACACACACAAACCATAATCATGTTAAACGGCTGCTTACACATTACTTATTTCAACCAGCAAAGAAAACTAAATTATATCGACTCTCTGATAAACGTTCTTCACCTACACACATTTTCCCTAACCAAAAAAATCATTCTCATAAGAACTGTTTTTGATAATAGTTGGAGTTTTTTTCTCTTTGCTGCAAAATTATTGATGCTCCCAAACAATATTTTAAATAAATGCAAATTGCCACCCTAAAACAAAATTGATTATTTGTAAATTGCTCTCAGTCTCCAGGAACTTAATGTTTTTCCAAGAGTATTTTGGAACTGTACAAATGTGCTGGTTGGATTGTGGAACATGGGGGGTTAGTAAGTAAGGATCTGGATGACTAGAGTCCAGATAGCAGGGTTTGCGGATGTTTCAACCTACAACATAAACATATACTGTATGTCTGATTACAACAGTGATATTAAAGATACTGAGAGGAGAAGTCTGACCATCGTAGGTGACATAGGGAACTTGAAAGCCTTTGCCGCTGTTGCCCTCATTAGACTTGAACTGGATCCAGAGTTTGCGGGAGCGGGAGGTGAACGCGATCGGCCTCTCGTACGTCTGACACGTCTCATAGGTGGTTATGGATGTGGGCTGGGCTAAGGAAAAAGAACAAGGAGGTGAGCGAGTCGCTGAATACCAGTCACTGAGAGAGCTGACTGTTTAGATAACCTAATATGTAATACGTAAATACTAATAGTTAAATACTAAATACTGGTATCATAAATAATACATAACCCCTTATGACAAAAGACAAACTTACTGTACATAAAAATGTACAAAGTCATAGTCCAACAGTTGTCAGCTATTATACAAACTACTTATGTCAATACTGATGTTAAATTGACATAACGTCTGACATAAGGCTGACACAAGGTTATGACACTTTTATGACTGGTTTTCGAATGTTATGACAACTTATTTCTGGTATGTCAGTCACATCATAGTGAGAATGAGATGTTTCTTGCCAAAATAATGTGATTTTGAACAAGCCTTTATAAATGTTTATGGAAATTTATGTCATTTATTAAGTATATGTAATGTAGGGCTTATAAACTCTGCCATTAAATAAAGTGTTACCACTTAGATACACAAGTCAAGTGCTAAAACGTACAGCTTTTCCTCATGACCAGTACGTCCCCACACTCGTCCTCGATAGGGAGGAAGATCTCGGGCACCACAATGAGGATCCGCCTCTTGTTGGGAGGGTTGATGGTCCACACACAGTCCACGTTAGACGGATAATCTCCGGGATAGTTAGGGGACTCGATATAGCCCATAAAATCCCCCAGCTCACCCCCACACATTTGATCTATAGAGAGGAAACCAGTCTGGTCACATATATAAAAAAACCTCCACTCTCAAACAAAAACAGTCAAATTTAAAATTATTAGCACCCTCCAATAGAATGCACAAATTTGATTGTATAAAATAAACCTTTGGAGAAACAATCGGTGAAATAATGCATGTTTTCCATAACAAAAATCATTTTTTGTAAGAATTGTTTGTAATAATAGTATTTTGTTGGATTTTTAGAGCAAAAATTATTGACGCCCCTAAAGAATATTTAAAATGAATGCAAATTGTCATCCTAAAACAAACCGTGTTATTTTTAAATTGCTCTCAGTTTCTAAAAACTTTTCTTCCTTTATTGTTTAACTGAGGTGTAAATCAGAGGCTGCACACATAAAATCCTTTTGTCTTTGTCCACCACAGAAAATGAACTTTCAAAAAAAAAAACAATAAAACACCATCAAACACAATCAAGGGCATAACAACAACAACAACAACAAAAAAAGCTTTATGAGCCTAGAACAATTAAAAAATGTCAAGAAACTTTAACTGTAGGGGTGCTGATCATTTTTAAAACCAGTGTTTAACAATATTTAAATGCTTTTTATTTAAAAAAAAAAAAAATTCAATTAAAAATAAACTGCAAATGTAAATTAAAATTTACAACATCCCTATGGGTTCAGGCTCAAAATCAGTGCATGTGTTATTCATTGATACATTCATTTCTGCTCATTTTAATCAAGGGTGCCAAAAATTCCGAAGTGTACCATCCACATTCTCAGTTGCCACAAAGCAAAGCACACTTGCTACAAACCACACTTCCTACTTATGACATTTTTATCTAGGTTTTTTTCTACAGATTGCCTTACTCTTGCACTGTGTGACGTTTGTAGCTCCATCAAAATCAGTGGTGGTGTTTCCGGGACAGGTGATGCAGTAATTCTGCCCAAACTCAGACTGATAAGTACCAACAGGACAACGGATACAACGGTGTGTGCTGGAGTTGTAGTAGTGTCCTGAAGCACAGTGTACTATTTCCACACACACACACACACACACACACACACACACACACACACACACACACAGAAAACAGGATTATTACACAAGAACGGGCAAAGCAATATTAAATGTGATGTAAAAGAATTTAGTTACATCCTTGTGTACACATGCTTTTTCTCTCTATCTATCTATGTCATATATGGCATAAAAGAAGAGTGGAAGAGTATAAAGAGGAGGATACGGACAGCAAGTAATGATGTGCATGATGAGAGGTAACTCGTTCGTGTAATTATAAACACATGTCCTCCTTCAATTACTGAAAAAATGTAATTGTTGGTGAATTGCTATGGTAGAAGAAGAATAATGCAGGATGTGCTGTTAAAGGAAAATAATCAGCTCGTCAGGTGGTAACAGTAACTCCGCTTTGCATTGGGCCATCACTGATTATTTTCCTGTAACAACATGCCCTGTCACGTTTTATTCCTTACTTACTCACACTGAGGCATTTTTTCTGGCAGCGATTTTTCTGTCTATATATTTTCTTACATGCACAGTAACACTCTGCGATCCTTGCTTTGCTCTGACGCAATGACACCGATTTTTTTTTTTTTTTTTTTAAAGTGGTTTTAGAGACCACCCATTTAGACAAATTGGTTGTAATAAAGGGTCTAAAGAAAAATGTATTCAAATCAGTAAAAAATGGTTTGTAAAAAGCCAAGATCCAGATTGAATAGAAAAGACAAATGGCTAAAAATGGTTATTGTTACATTTTGTTCTACTGTTACATATACGTCCTGTTACAATATATTTCTGTTATCGAGCATGTCAATAGCAGCTATAAACATTTGTTCCCTCAGCAGACTGTCTGTTTTCGCTCTGTTACCATGACAACAAAAAAAAACGCTGTCATGTTAATAAAAGAAAACAGAAAGGGCAAAGTCTATCCTGAAGGCTCTCCCATGGTGGGAAACTTGAAATTTAACCGAACCGAATCATTATTGGATTGGACCTGAATTGAGTCATATAAGTGCTGAAATCAATCGTATCAGATCAGTTGTGAACTGAAGTATATCGAATTGTTACTTGTTTCAGTATATCGAGATGTGTGTCGTATTGTCTCAAAGAGGGCAATTCACATCCCTAGTTATAATGGATTAACACAAAGCAGGAAAAAAAGTGAAACGTTGAAAAATGCAGTGTTTAGTGTGTTACCTTTGGCTTCACAGTCTCTGAAAGAGGTGCTTCCAGTGTGCTTGGTCATGAGTCCTCCTTCACAGGGGAAGCAGAGCACACGCCCACGCTCCGGCTGGAAGGTGCCTAGTGGACACGGCTGGCACGGCTGGAAACCGTCGGCAGAGAAATGACCAGCAGGACACAGACCTATAACCACAAAATGATGCAGGATAGTGAGCGCCAGATTCCCCATAAGGGAAAGAAGGAAAAGCTGTCAGTGTTGTTTTAAAACTGCCATCTGTTCCAAACAATTTCCCTGAAAAGCCTCCACATTTACATGTTAATACCTGGGATTACGCTACTGACCTTGCATAATCAGTGATATCGATTGCCATTTCAATCAATTCCTATAATCAGTGCTTGGTATTAGCATTACAATGGCGCTCAATGATTTGACACACACACACACACACACACACCTCCACACTCAGAGACGTTCTTGGCCCCCGTAATGCTCTGGCTTTCGGCAGCGGGACACGGCTCACAGGACAGCTGACCCTCCATGTCCTGATAGGTTCCTGGTGGACACTGGACACACCTGTCTTGCTCGCCGCTGTAGAATGTCCCTACACCACAGCTGACTGGGAGACACACAGCACAGTCGTAAGGTCCAAAAACCATCAGTATATCTGTCAGTCACTTCACATGGGACAAAACGAAGAACTCTTTAGGGTGCTAGATGGAGCTTTTCTGAACCCACTAGTCTTTAAAAACAACCTGGATTACTAAAACGCTTGTCAGACACACAACCAGACTCATTTCCAAGAACGCCTACCGCACTTTCCCTTGGTGAGGACCTGACCCGTGCTACAGCTCTCATCTGTCTCTGGTGGACGGACGGCGCGTTGCGCCACCTCGTACGCTGAGCCCGAGAACTGGATATAGAATTGCTGCTTGATGATGGACTTCCTCAGGGTGCGCAGTGTGTTCTGCAGCCGCTGCTTCGTCTTTTCTCGAACACAATCCACATTACACGATTCTGCCACACAAAACAACACATACTCTTATTTCATTTCACATTAGGGCTTTATTTTCATTCAGGTGCAATTATTTTATGTGTGACAAATAAGAACTAACAGCTCACTTGTGACTTCTAAAGGAGAATAATTTATTCGTTTTAATCTTGCCCCTTTTTGTAATTACAGGTTATCACATGGTCACAAAATTACTGTTATAATGCCAAGATCTTATGTCTTATTAATATCAGATAGCTGATGAAAAGTAAAGTTGAACACACACACACACACACACACACACACACACACACACACACCTGAGGCCTCCTCCTCCTTCATTTCCATCTCAAACTCAGCAGTGATGTGCGAGACCTCTTTGGTCGGAGACTTTCGCCCTCGCCGGCGTTTTTTAGAAGACTCACACTTCAGATTTACAAACGTCACCTGGCAGTCTTCTGTGCAGGGAAACTGAGCTCCTGAGGAAAGGAGAGAAAAAACAGAAGAAAGGAGATGGGAGAGGAGAGGAGAGAAATGTAGAGAAGAAGAGTGGAGAAAAAAGGAAAAGAGAGAAGCAGAAAGGCAAGAACAGAGAAGGATAGAAAGGAAGGGGAAATAGCAGAGAAGAAAAGAAAGGAACAGAGTGGAGAAGAAAGGAGAAAAGTGGAAAGGAAAGGAAAGGAAAGGAAAGGAAAGGAAAGGAAAGGGAGAAAATGACAGAAAAGGAAAACAAGCAGAAACAAAAGGAAAGGAAAGAAAAGGAAAGGCATATAGAGGAGAAAAAAATGAGAAAAAAGGAAGAGAGAGAAATAAAAGCAAAGAAAGAATAAGATAGGAAGGATAGAAAAAGGAAAGGGAAATATTGGAGAGGAAAGACAGAAAGGAGAAAAAAAAGAAAAAGGCAGATAGGATAGGAAAGAAAAAAGATAAGGAAAGCAAAGGAAACGAAAGGAATATAGTGGAAAAGAGAAGAGAAAAGTGGAAAAGAAAGGAAAGAAGCAAGGACAGGAAAGAAATGGAATGTAATTGAGGGGAAAGTAAAGGAACATAAAGGAAAGAAATGGAAAGGAATTGAAAGGGAATCGAAGGAAAGAAAAAACAGGAATGGAGAAAAGAAGAAAAGAGGGAAAAAAAGGAAAACAGAAGTGCAGTAAGGAGAGAAAAGGAACGGAATGGAAGGAAATTCAATAAAATTTTGGCTATTCCCGAACCGTATTCCGGTGAGGCGGGAATACACTCAGGATCTGTATTAGAAATAAAAAAGACAGGGTGTGCTGTGTTATTTGGACGTCCCACCTTGCAGGCCCTGCTTGGCCCCATCTCGATGCTTCTCTTTGTTGCGTGGTCTCAGGTGACACTTCGCGTCCTTGATCTTGAACCGTGCCTTCTGTTTTACAGGCTGCGCCAGTGCCTCTGAGGGGCAGGACAAACACACATCTTACACAATCATTCCCACATCCCACCCTCTCAAACAAACAGCACTGAAATATGAAATTACTCAGAGGCTCAAGGATTTTGCAAGCTCATTCCATTATTGCAAACATGACAATCTCGGTAAATAAACAGTAACAGGAAGGGAAAGTGAGAAAGACAGCAAGGCATTGAGGTGGTTTGAGGACAGTCTCTTTAGGACACGAGCACAGGCCTTTCCCCCTTACACAAACAAAAACACACATAGAGAGTGATGTGAACTCTGAGGGAACTGCGTGGGACACCTGAGGTCGAAAGCAGGCTGTGTATTTCATATCTGTCAGCGGAGAGACAGCAGCCACAATAGTGTCATCCAACATCAAGAGCTGTGTGCGTGCGTGTGTGTGTGTGTGAGTGTGTGCATCTGTTTGTCTGAACACTGTGTTACTGTCCAAAATGTACAAAACACACCCCAGTGGGAAATCTAAAATTCAGCAACCAGGGAAACAGAAGGTCATAGAAGAGATCATAAGAGTTCAACCTTGCATAGCAATTTTAGACCCCTTTTTAAAATCTTTTTTTTTTTTTTAATTTTCGGAAAAAACGTTAAATAATTGAACAAATATCTGGTACCTAACAATTCATTAGAAAAAAATCCAGTCAGGCTTTTGTATCAACTCTTAGTACAGAGACGGCATTGGAAATATCTATTTCAGTCTTGCTCAATTTCAGTACAGTATTTGGGGCAGTTGATCACATGATCCTTATCCATTGTCATGAAAATTTGCTAGGTCTCTCCGGGACAGATTTAGACTATTCATTCACATGGTTTATTGTGGCTCCTCCCACCAAAGGAATGCCCAGTGCCTATCCTGGGAAGACAGGGGTGTACACCAAGGCATCAATCTCACATAAATTCTAAATACTGCCAAAGACGGATCAAGTATGCTAAGAAATTTAGTGTACAGAGTGAAAGCTAGAAGGGAGGGGTGAAAGAAAGAAAGAAATAGTGAATGAGAGGGGGAAGAAGAAAGGATCAGTTACCGGGGCAGCTCTGTAGAGTGGAGGTGGTGATGTTCTTTGGTACAGCTTTGCCTGTTTGAACCGGTACTCCACAGCTCAGGGTGTAACTGTTCTCAGAGTCTACACGCAAAGAATACACAAACATTAGCATTAGATTACAAAACTGCAAAAGGAATCAGACAGGGATCCCAGAGGGGCACAACGGTCAGAGAGTTTGCCCTGTCGTTAGAAACAATCTGAAAAGAGAGGCGACAAGGAAATCCTAACTGGCCCTGTGAGATGGTCTTTCTCTCTCTCCTGTTAGTCAGACTGATGTTAGCCAAAGAAAGAAAGAAAGAAAGAAAGAAAAAGTGAGACAAAAGGAAGTAAGTAAGGGAGAGAGGAAGAGAAAGACAGAGATAGAAAGAAATATATAAAAGACTAAAAGGATGAGAGAATGAAGGTAAGTAAAGAAAATAAAGAAAAAAACAGAGAAGGAGGCAGAGAGAAGACAGAAAGAAAGAAAGAACAAGAGAAAGGAAGTAAGAGAAAAAGAAAACAAACAAGAAGTTACATTTACTTGGCCTTAAAAAGTATACATTTAAGAAAATACTAATTTGGTCTGTAGGTTTGAATGGAATACTGATATTAAGCAGAATTAGCAAAAAAAAAACTGCAGCAAGCACTGTAATTAAAAATAGTTGTGTGCGTGTGTGTGTGTAATGTGTGTGTGTGTCTGTTTGTATCCATGTGTATCAGTAAGTGTTGGCTATCAGAGCGTCCTGCGAGCTTGTGTAAGGAGCCAGAAGCCTGCGGTTAGCCTGGCCACAAATCGTCCAATGGCAGCCGGAGTATTTCTTTTGGCTTAACTCTACACAGCTAGGATTAAAGCAGGTTTTATACGCCTCATGTGCTCACCATATGAAGCCAAAGAGACAATTAACACACTCTTTCAGTCCCAACACACACACATGCATACGCAGAACATTTTCTATACCTGTTCTCTAAGCGCTACGCGCACACACACACACACACACACACACACACACACACGAGGAATGAAAATGAATTTCACTGACTACATAAAGACATGGGTGACTTGGTGGCTTTGCTTCTGAAAGCCTCACTGTTCTCACCTTCTCTATCTCCAGAAACATATAAAAACAAATATTTCACGTTGTTTTCACGAGCTGTCCGTCAGCCTAGTGTGAGCCTCGGCCAACCCAAACGCAGTGGGCGTTTATTTAAAACACAGCGGACACACGGCCGGAACAGCGCCGTGTTTCAGAATGTAATTGCTCCTGGGCTGTGGATCACACTTCAGTTCTGTGAAAACAAAAACGACGTCCCACAATGCTACCTTTCAGCACAAAGTCAGTCAATCTGACCCACTTAGAAATAAGAACACATTGCGACATGCTTTCGTGTGAAATGATTGAGTTTGACTACTTTCTCTGAGAAAAGTCTTTAGTGTTTCTGACTACTGCAAAATGTATGGATCCTGATTCACTAAAAATATGATACGTTAAAGTCTACAGAGGACTGCCACTTTCCAATGAGCAAGATATCTGGTCTGCTTTGCATATTTGCCTTAACAAATACTGTATGTGATTTCTACCAAGGGAGGTGGTTGTGCAAATAGATTCACAAATTCAGCACCTGCAGCCTGAAAGTTACTCAGGACAGCAAAAAAGTGTGCAAATTAATACAAACTAGGAGCATATGCTAAATTAGCAAAAGTCCATTTTTGCCAGCTGAAGACAAATTTAAACCTTTTACTATGTCTAAACAGTCAGAACTTTTTTTTAAATTGACTTAGTATCTCAGAATAATCAGAAAATTTGATGAATTATTATTAGCTCAGTGAAGTGGGTTTAGTCATTTCAAATTTGCCTCATTTGCTCCTCTGATACCAACAACGAAGAGCCTGTGAAAAGCCGGCAATCTCATCTGCATACCTTTTGAAATAGCACGCACACTCATGTCTCCAGTTTTAATTACGATTTTCAAGTAAAATGTACTGTCTTACAACTTTAAGGAAAACCGAACTCCAGGTATGAATTTGTTTTAAAATACCTAGTCTCGCAAATAAGTCTTCTAGCTACTGGTAGAGTGCCTGATAGTTTTTGTCACTCAATATATTCAAGAACCACTTGCTTTCACAGGAAGATGCCGAAAGTCTGTTTAGCACTATGTGACTTCAGTGTCTTTTAAGATTATCACTTATCACACTGTATGAGATGATCCCAGTAAAATCTTGGCTGAAATTCATAACGGACTGCACAATAACATGTTCGCCATGTCGGATACGCTGAATATCCTTTAATGACAGATGTGCGATTAAAGGAAATTACTACGTTCTGCTAACGTCATCAATCAGTGGGATCTAGGCTTGTGTAGATAACGGGCTTGTATAAACATAAACATTCTTCACAGTGAGTGTGAAATACTTATGGATATTGTTCTGTCCATTAGCGTGTTTTGTTTATGTTTCACCACTGCCACTACTGTATTAAGAGTTCTGTACAAATCCTGTGTCTCCACCCATTGGTAGCTAAACACTTTAAACCTCAGACATTTCTTCTGACTGAAAAGATTCTACTACTGAAAGTGCTAAGAGTACCTTACAGTCAGTTACAGTATTGTTGCTTCTAAAATGTGATGACTGGTGAATGCCACCAGATGCCAGCAGACAATGGAGATTGTGTACCATGTAGTCACTGTCTTGTGCCATAGTTCCTGGTTCAATAATACACCTGTTCTTGTTCTAAAACATTTTAATGTACAGTAACAAAAATCTACTGAAATGCAAATATTATAGAACCCCGAAGGAGTAAAGGGGGCTTGTTCTCCCATGATACACTATATGGCCATAATTATGTGGACACCTGACCATCACACCCATATATGTCTATTACAAATCAATGGGCATTAACATGGTTAAGTTGGTCCCCCCTTTGCTGTTCCTCCACTCTATGTATACAGGCTGGGCATATATACTGGGTTAGGAGCCCTGGGGCACTGTCGGTCTTCAGTGGGGTTGAGGTCAGGGCTCTCCACTCAAGTTCTTCCACTCCAAACTTGGCAAACTATGACCTCACTTTGTGCACAGGGGCATTATCATGCTGGTATATACATACAGGTATGGACCTCTTAGCTCCAGTGAAGGGAAATTGTAATGCTTTGGTTAAATGCATTGAATCTAAAGACACCACTGAAGCGACCATTTTCTCTTTGGACTTTGTACACAGAAGAACTACGGAGGAGCATCCATATCCAGAGAAGTGTTTGGGCTACAACGCTCCAGTGAAAACTCAGAGGAGGCATCTCGTCAGACGGATATCAACACATAAAGCTAAGTTAAACTGCCTGTCAACAAAGTTAAATGTTACTGAGATTAGCTAGTTGTTTGATGTCCAATGTCCCTGAACAGCAGCTGATGCAGACAAGGATTACGTTATTCCAGGAGTTAGTTTGTCCTTGGATATAACCAGGACACTGGGTAGCTAGCAACTAACATTAGCTACTTTTGTTCATAACAGTATCTTGTAGAGTCAAGCAGCTATGCTCATAGTTTAGAAATAGCAGCTAACAAAATGCAAAAAATCTTGCAGCTGAATCAAAGTAAAGGTTTTCTGTTTAAATTTCTACTTGTGTTGAAGTTCAAAAATCCTTGAAATGTACTAATGAATCAAAAGGTCTGTGAGTTATTGGAGTTAATAAACAATTTTTATTAAGGAAAAAGATAATAATAATAATGACATCATCATAAAAAATAACAGCAATAACTCATTCTACTTTTGAATCAAACTGGAAGTCTCACACATAAGAGGAAATACGAGCTATTACTAACCTCTGCATTGCAAAATAAGGTGGATAGTATATACATGTCCAGTTTGCTCTTGTGAGAAACCAGTGACTAAAATCAAAGTTACTTTAAGCATTAGCTAGTCAATATAAACACCATAAATACTTTTAATCCATCAATTTCTTGGAAGCAAGAGTACTGGCTGCTTACGTGATCGCTCTTGATTGACTAGATCGTTCATTATGTATTTAGGAGTTTAAATGGTTGCAAATTACATTTATACTACAGCGCTGCTGAATTCTTTATTCGGATTTTCGTCAGAATGTGTTAATTAATTTTGTATAACAGCAGCTCTGAAAGAAGTTCTGACTACAAGGCAAATCACAGGTTTATCTTAATGCACTCGTTCTAATACATTATTGTTTCTGTAGTAAGTATAACTAATTCACATGGACTTGTTTGGCAGATGTGACAAAACGGATTAAAAAAGATGTGTAATATATGATATGGTGAAGTTTTCTGTAAGGAGACGTTTATTTAGCATTTTTTTGAAGGAGTCTTCAGTGTCAGTGGTTTAAATGGAGGTAAAGTTTTAACTTTACGCTTTCCAACATGAGACAGGAAAGAGGGATTTGGGCATTTTTTTTTGTCTAACAAAAGAGAAAAAAAATAGAGGCTGGTGAGGGAACGACTGTTTATAGCTATTATAACGTAAGTGATAACAGGAACTGACTTGTTACCTGACTATTCCGCAACATTAAACATAAAGGAGAAAAACGCATGATGTGTTGGTCTTTAATGAATAAAAAAATGGAATTGTTAGCAAATTGCTGTTGTATAAGAGGAATAAAACATGTTGGGATATGCTGTTATTGGTAAATAATCAACTTTGCAAAAACACCAAACGGTCGTAGATTAAAACACAAAGCATTGTATTCCATACATAACGCTGTCCTTCCTTAATCTATCTCTATTGTGATCAAAAAAGGAAATTAGATTTTTTTTTTTATTAAATAAGCCACTCTCCTAGTTGATGGTGACATCATGGTAATAAAGGTGTAAGACTTTCTAATGCCAACCCACAACATTTTTTGGGAGAGACGCTAGTAAAGAATCGTTTATTTCTTACAAATTCAGATGTGACTATGAGGTAATTACACAGCCCTTAAAAACACTGTGATGCTCTATGACCTGAGCTGAGACACTAACCTGCCTGGAAGAGGGCGTTCGATGGACAGGACAGAGAACACGTCTCCACTCCCGCTGTCTTAGTGCAGCTGAGCAGAGCGCGAGGCGCCGGCTTGCCATTGGGCAGACAGTTCACCGCACCTGATGGTCACACAGGATCACGTCACCATGGAAACACCAAACACACACATGCATGTGTACAAATCTGCACATGGTGGTTGAAAAAAAAGTGTCTATAGAGAGGAATTTGGAAAAGATAGCAACAATTACCAACACAGTCTTTCTTGTTCCAGTGCAGTTTCTTTCCAGGAGGACACACACACTCATAACTGCCCTGTGTGTTCACACAGCCGTACTCACAGCGTCCATTATTGATGCTGCACTCATCAATATCTGCAACACACACACACACAGCATGTTACTAAAAGATATGTATGTAGCATGTTATATTAGCATGTTACTAATATACATATATATATATATATATATATATATATATATATATATATATATATATATATACAGTACATATGTGTGTGTGTGTGTGTGTGTGTGTGTTAGGTGTTTCACAGGCTGAAGGAATGAAGGAAGCCAACAAAAGGTCAGAGGGCAACAAGATGACACCCATTAACATAGTTACTACCCAAAAAAACAAAATTTGAAATGAACAAAAACAATAAATTAGTAGATTATAAAGTGAATATCAAGACAAGCAGATCAGTGTTAGCCCTTAATGTTACAAGAAATAAATAAGTAATAAGTAAGCTATTTCAGAGATTCCAACACAACACAAGCAAAACATAATAAACACTACTATTAGGTTGATTTGTCTATTCTGGAGCACTGGAGTGTGAGCAGCTGGCATCAGTTATCCTCTGCATCTCATCAGTTACCTCAGTAAACAGACAGTTTATGTGTGTGTGTGTGTGTGTGTGTGTGTGTGTGTGTGTGTGTGTGTGTGTGTGTGTGTGTGTGTGTGAACACACCTCCACAGTGTGTGAGGCCATAGAGAGTGTAGCCCTTCTGGCACACACACTCAAAACTTCCTTCATAGTTGATGCAGATGTGATCGCACGTCCTGTCAAATGAGCACTCGTCAATGTCTGAAGTGGAGAAAAAAAACCTGTAACATTCCACATGAGACACTTCTGGTGAAGCACTTTCATAAAATCATGGCTGCCTGACCCCTGCTGATGCCCCTGCCTTCTGAGCAGACAGAGAGTCCACATCACTCTGAAATAACTGGAGTTTGGAAAATTATTTGTCCAAAAAATGAATAAGTAAATAAAAATAAACAATTAAACAAACAAATAAATACAATCCTGATGACAACAACAACAACAATATTTTTAGACCGAAATAATGGAATTAATTAATTAATTAAAAAGTGATTCGAGTTAAATATGATAACTCATGTACAATCACTAACGATAAAGTGAATTACTACAAATCATGAAAAATGTATTTAACTTGAAAATAGAAGAACTATTTATTGTGTGTAGTAAGTAAAAAAAAAAATCACTTTGTGTATTACTGTGTTATTGTGCCCGTGTTTTATTGTCTCATTATCTCATTTCAGTTCATTTGTTTTCTGAACCCTCGGTTCATTCTGAACTAAAATAAATTTCAGAAAAAAAGCAAACCAGAAACCGTTAGTGCATCAGATGAGATGTGTTTTATGTTAAATACATCTCTCTTCTCTAACAGCCCAACAGCCAACAGAAAGAAACACACACACACACACACACACACACACACACACACACACACACAGGGTAAATGGTATGGGTTGAATAAAATCGAGTGAGAAATAAGGACTGAGAGAAAGAGAAATAAAGAAAGAAATTTCAAAAGAGAAAAAGAAAAAGACAAGGAGAAAAGAGAAAGAGAGTGGGAGAAAGAGGGATAACAGAGATGGAGTATAAGAGAGAGATACAGTGACTGAAAAGTAAGGAGAGAATGTGAGATAAGGAGAGTGATAGATAGATAGATAGATAGATAGATAGATAGATAGATAGATAGATAGATAGATAGATAGGTCAGACACACACACAAAAGGAGTAACAGTAATGTGAGCATATAAAGACATATTATCAATTCTAAATAGCATCATTACATGTTGAAAAAGAAAAATGTTTACTCACTGTTGCCATAGTGAGTAAATATGGAGCTTTCAACTATAAAGCAACATCATCATCATTATCATCATCATCATCATCATCATTAGTGGAAGAACAAACTACACTGACACACCGTGACCACATGGAGGCAGCAGCTGCGACGTTCACTCTGTGGCATAAACAGCACTTACCTTGACACGTGCGTTCGTTGGTGAGGAGTTTGTGGCCTTTGCGACAGCTGCACTCGAAGCTGCCCACCGTGTTTCTACACAAATGATCACAGCCTCCCTTATTCTCCAGACACTCGTCTATGTCTGTGTGTGAAGAAACACAACAACAGTAAAAAAAAAAAAAAAAACAAATAATAAAAAAACACACTGACTCTGATAAGAATATGATCAGTCTCACACTCGCACTCAGACGAAGGATCCTAAATATCAGAGGCTGGAAAGCCGTCCACAGCCCAATAAACAGGAAATCCAGTTAAATGTGGAGGACATTTACACTTCACGTGTATGTGTGTGTGTGTTTGAGCTTTCCTCTGCAGTGATTTTTAAATAGACACGCAAATATTACCTGAAGTAAGGCAGTAAGGAAAGTTTCCACATAGTGCTGCATATGCCTACTGAGTGTGGATCGCTGTTGTTAGTCACACACGCTCACACACTCATACACACACACACACACACAAACATGACGGTTATCACTCAGGTACTTCTTTCCAAGTACAATCCTAGGCTTAAAACCTGGTGATGTGTGTGTGTGTGTGTAGATGTAAAGTTCAGTGTCTCAGTACTAAAAACGTGTCTAATCACATGATTTTCACATTACCTTGAAGTAATGTGACATCATGGCCATGAAACACGTCCACTGTGTTGCCTTCAAAAGCAAACCCACTATTCAGGTGCAATTTCCCACTACTACCATAGCAGGGTGTCTTCAGGTCTTCAGCTGTCCTCAAGTGCAGGTAAACACTTCTCTACGTTACTTCAAATCTAATTTAAGACTTCATTTGCAGTGATTATATAAAAACATATAAATTACCTCATACATGAGGAAAGGTTTATATAAGTGTACTCTGGAGCTAGAAAAAAAAAAAAGATAAAATATATTATAGTCACCATCAGAATGTGGTTCATTTACTTTTCCTCTATATTCTCTATGCTCTCCTCTGTATAACAGCAGGAAGCTAAGCTTAGCTCCAGGTTAACACACACGCTGCCTTGTACTAGTGAACCCCTTTTATCCACCGTGTGTGAGGTTATGAGAAACGCTTTTTTTTTTCTTTTTTTTTTTTTTTACACAGAAAGTAAAACAGCACCAGAGTGCAAAGAGCCATAAAAAACATCCAAGACCATGTAAATTCCAAAATAAGACAATATCCTGAAAGGTCATTATTTCATAAGACATATTTTTAATTGAAAGCTTTAAGGACCTTCATACATCCTGAATACAACCGAATAAAAATGATGTTACCGACGCCGCTATCAGTTTTACAGGGCTAACAATTCGGATCGTTTTTTTTTATACGGCCACGGATTATGTATCAGTGATATATACCCCCATTTTCTCTCTGCCAACTCCCACTCCTCAGCCAGCTCTCTGCTATTATACAACAGCTACCAGCCAGGAACGGTGAAGGCTAACGTGCTTCGTCTCAGACACGTGAAGTCAGCCAACCGCATCTTTTCAAACCGCTGCTCATGCTGCATCACAGGGCAGTGTAACACACTCGGGGAAAGCATGATCTGCCCTCTTCCGCATACACAAGCTCACGGTTGTCTAGTGTCACTGTGATTGACAGGGGAGAGAGACTATGCCATCTATGCCACCTAGACAGCATGGACAGATTTGCTCTGTGGACTTCCGGCTACAGATGGCTGCTGCATCTTTCAAATTTGAACTCATGATCCCTTGACAACAGG
Organism: Pangasius djambal; assembly: GCA_022985145.1. Taxonomy (NCBI): domain Eukaryota; kingdom Metazoa; phylum Chordata; class Actinopteri; order Siluriformes; family Pangasiidae; genus Pangasius; species Pangasius djambal. The sequence goes on from CM040992.1 coordinate 6,010,166, forward strand.
GTGAATGTTTTTCTGCTGAGCCATTTTAAGAGCCCCTGATGTTAGTGGTAGCTCAGTGGTTAAGATATTGGACTACGGATTGGAAGTCATGAGTTCAATCCCCAGCACCGCCAAGCTGCCACTGCTGGGCCCTTGAGCAAGGCCCTTAACCCTCAACTGCTCAGCTGTATAAATGAGGTAATTGTAAGTCGCTCTGGATAAGGGCGTCTGCCAAATGCCGTAAATGTATTCTATAATTAGAAGTTAAATTCAGATTCATGGACCTGAACTTAAATTAAATTTAATTTAATCTTTCTGGCTAGCTCTTTTATGGTCTCTGTCTCATTTCAGTCTCAGCCCATTGGTCCTGGGCTTGGTTTTGTCTTGCCTGTAGGTGATCTCAAGCACAACACTTCTGTTAAAATAATTTAAAACCATTGAGCCACCATTAACAATCTGTGCACACTATATTGAAATCCCAACATGAATGTATCATGGTTTGTTTTCTGAAAATGCAATAGCAGTTATGCCTGCTGCAGTACAGGATGATGCTTATATACAATATATGAACAAGACATGCTTATAATGCAGAGTAATTAACTGCATAATGCTGAACAGTACACCAAAACCCGCACTACTGCAGTTCATATTATTTATACTCCTGTAATTCAGTGTACACACTACCACTCACACACACACACACACACACACACACACACAGCATCATGACCTGCTCTGCCTGAATACTGAGGCAAAGTGCTAGTATTCTTCCACATAATAAGCTTTAATGGGCTTAAAATAGCTATAGATTTGATACAGCTTGAACTGATAAAAAAACAGGAGTGTAAGAGAAAGTGACTGCAAAAACAAAATGGAGGTGGCATGAAAACAAACATGCATGAGAAAGAAAGAGGGAGAAAAAAATAATAACGACATCTAGTTGTTAATCATGTGGTGTACAGAACATTTGTGAGAAGAATACAGATTCCTTCGTGGTCCAGGACTAGCAGCTGCACCCAGGCACTTTGTAGTTTTTCCAAATATTTGAAAGTAAAAAGCAATTAAAAGTAATATGTTAGTGGAAACACAAACCTTTACAAATAACCCATGATGGAGCGTCATGATCCAGCTTTCAGCAGCAGAAACATTTTCACAGATTGGTCTCAGCAGCACACCTCAGGGAAGCTAATCTCTAAGAAATGCGGCGCTGAGCGTGCCAGTTTATTTTTCTGCAAATTAAACGGCCTGTTTTATTTGCTTTCTTCATAAAGGGATTATGCCATGTAATAACACCGGCTCTGCATGTTTGCGACCAGGAACGAAAGACCAGGAGACCACAGCGCAAAGCTGGCCAACTATAAAAATCCCCCGTCCCTTCCCACCTCCCCCCAACCCCCAGAGCAAAAATCATTCACGGAATGGTAATTAATATGTGGATCAGTGAGCGTGATATCTGAGAATATAAATGCACATGCCCTGAGAAAAGTGATGGAATGAGTACAAGACACTGATATTAGTAAAAGTACTGCTACTAATGAACAAGAAAATTACGAGTAAATAAGTCTGGTAAAAAAAAAAAAAAAAAAAAAGTACTTTTTTTACATGTCTACAACAGAACACCTCCATTATCAAAAGTATATAAAGAAAAGTAGCTGATTATTTTTTTGTCTCTCGCTCTTCTTCCTCTTTCTGTCTCCCCCTTTCTCTGTTCTTCTCTCAATGCCTCTCTCTCTCTACCTCTTTTTCTCTCCGGCTATCTCTCACTCCATCACTCCCTCTCTTCTTCTCTCCATCTCTTTGTTCTTCTCTCTGTCTCTAATTCTCTGTCATGTCCTTCTCTATCTTTTCTTCTCTCTGTTTCTCTCTGTCTCTTCTTTTCTGTCTCTTCCTCTATTTGTTCTTCCCTGCCTCTCTCTTCTTCTCTCCGTCTCTCCCTTTTTAAGTCCTTCTCTCTGTCTCTCTCTTTTTACTTCTCTCCATCTCTCTCGCTCCATCCCTACTTTTCTCCAAGTATCTCTCTCTCTCTGTCTGTCTCTTCTCTTCTTCTCTCCATTTTTCTCTCTCCGGCTCTCCCTCTCTTTTCTTCTTTCCATCTCTCCTTCTCTTTTTCTTCTTCTCTCCATCCCACCACTCTCTCTCGCTCTCTCTCTCTCTCTCTCTCTCTCTGTCAGCAGCTTGTCTGTCTCTTGTCTGTCCACACAGATTAGCTCTCCTGTCTGGCTTCACTGCTGAAACATCCTTTCGGAGACACAAGGGATTTCAACATGCTCTAAATAGTTTATACTAAAATGATTATGTTACTAGAGCAAGACCAGACAGCTCCCTGTGGGATCATGCAGAGAGAAAGTATAATAATAATAATAATAATAATAATAATAATAATACACTGCATAAATTTGTACTTGATGCAGATACATGGATGCAGAAGTACAAACCAGGCCTTATCATTATCATGCCACCTACAGAGAAACACACACACACACACACACACACACACACACACACACACCCACACACACCTAAACACAGGTAGAAGCAGACATTTATAATAATCATAATCATGGTAAGACTTGTTTTCCTATTTTGTCTGTTGCAAGAGGGTGGTCTGAAACCTAATTTCCCTCAGGTCAGTCATTATATAATTCTACAACTGTGCCTTAAGACCATCAATTACATTTCGAATGACAGATTATAGACTCAGCTACGCAGCTCTGTGGGGGACATCATTACTATTATAACTGTGCATGAATGCTCTGGTTTTATTCTAGAGCACTATGTAAGGGGTCAAGTACAGCCTTCTGATAAACGTCATCTAAAAGTAACTCAGAATGGTGCTTTTTCATCTTGTGGCAAGCTTGTAAATGAAACACACCCTTAAAAGTAATCAATTGTGTTGACGTCTCCTTCCACAGAAATTAGTATTGGACACAAGTTAAGCCAGGTCCTGTGCTGATGCCCCAGTTAGCAGTCATGCTCCTTAGAACAAAATGAAAGTAACCATGATATAGTGTTTCATGCTATAAAAATATGTTTTTGTGAAATAATGAAAATATATAATGTTAAGAAAGACAATTAGGAAGAAATCACACAGGCTTATCTCTGCTCAGAACATGTCCTTAGTGGTTCATCTCTTTTTAAGTTGTGCTCAACATTTCATTTTTCTCCAAATTTGTACGTGAATTTGGAGTCAACTATTGAATTACACTACCGGCCAGCACCAGATGCATGTCCGAATCATTTTAGATGTAAAATGAGTAAGACATTTATTTAGGCAAATCCAAGAATCATTGTTAGAACTCATAGTAGGAGTCAAAACACAGACAGAAAAGGATCAAAGGATCAAAGGATAATCCATAATCAGTGTCAAAATACAAGCAAGAGTAAAAACCAGAACAAACACAGAAACAAGAAAACAAGGTTTGGAATTGGACTTGAATGCAAAAGCACAATAAGACTTCGTAACAACATTGAAATAACTGGGTACAAATAGACAAACTAATCAAGGACTAACACTGAACAGGTGAACACACTCAGGCAACAAACCAATGACAGGACAGGGATGAAGACTGGATTAGGACAAAAACCATAGGGCCCGATGCATTTCTGAATCATTTGAGATGCAAATTTGACTTGTTCTCTGTACAAGTGCCATGCTATGGGTCTGGTGTGAATTCAAGATATTACTGGTCTAGTGTGAAAAGCTGAGTAGTAGGTACTACAGCGTGTTATTTTTTGCATGTGCGCAAGAGCCGCGTGAAACAAGCTGTGTTTGGCTTACAGGCTTTGAGATTGACATGTGATTTAGACATTCTGAGAGGTTTCTGATAGAACAATTTAATACTGTGTAAAATTCCTATACAAGTCTAATTTGGAACCTGATTTGACCATATGGTCACAGTGACTTTTTACAAACTTTATAAGCAGGCAGCACTTACGATGAATGACCAACAAGGTCATTCATCAAGATTTTATGTGAGATAAATGGCATGTCACAATGTAGATCAAAGACATCGTGGTGGATTTATGATAGCAGACCCAGAGGCATGCCTAATTATGAGGGCGGAGAACCGCCAGACCAGCCTAACATCCGTCTTCCAGGATATATGGATTCATACACATACGCATACTCACTACCTTTTTGACATTTTAAGTTTTACTCTGTGTCCATCTCAGGAGGTGTGTGTGTGTGTGTGTGTGTGTGTGTGTGTGTGTGTGTGTGTGTGTGTGTGTGTCAGATTCACTGATCAAACAGTATCGGATGTGCAGCGTCTTTATGTGCAGTCCAAACAAGTCCATCTCAACTATTTTACACACATACATGCCACATGTCTCCCCTTCTTAAGAGACAGTCACAGTCACATGACCACACCACATCCCTATGGAAACCAATGCATAAAAAAGCCAGAAATGTGGCCATTATTCTAACCTCAGTGCAACTTAATATGAATTTTGCATGTTTAACCATGCAATATCTGAGGCAAAGAATTATTGACACCCCCCAAGAAAATAGGCAAAAAATATTTCTTAAAATGTACCAAAACTTTTGACACCCGTAAAGAATACAGACCTTTGCCAAGCATCACTGGAGCTGTAATTGGAAACGTGTGTTTTAGTCAGTCAAACTTTTTGGCCATAGCATTGTTTGGAGAAAATAAGGGGACTACATACAAGAGACGCTCCCAGTGGTGCATTTTTGAGGCTGTTTTGTGGCTCGGTATTTCAAAGAAAAAAAAACAGGTTGCCTCTGCCAGGAGGTTAAGAATTGGCCTTAGATGGATCTTTCAACAGCCTCAAACACACATCTAAATCAACAAGGCAATGGCTGTGGGACACATAATCCAGGATTTTCAATGGCCATCTCAGTCTCATTTTCACATCCTACTGAAAAACTCGTGGATCGAATTGAAGAGGAAAGTCTGCCTAGGAATAGGCAAAAGTCATTAATTGTGCCAATGCTTTCACACCAGTGTTTTTGCAGACAAAATATACATAATATGACAAAGTTTCTTGGAAAAATAGTGTATTAGGGGGAAAAAACCTCAAGTTTAAGTTTAAAATATCAATTATTGCATGTGTTATATATATATATATATATTCATTTTCTCCAGGAAGGATGCCAGTAACTCTGGAGTTGTCTGTACCTACATAAAGCACACACTCCAGTCGCCTAAGTGAGTACTTATCTAGCGTTCCCCTCTCCCACTCTCCTGTGGCATTTGTTTAGAGAGAACCCACCATCACGCTGTGCCAAGATCATTTAGCGGCAACTTATCTTTGAATACATGGCCATTGACGTCAGAGCTGGGTTTCGGAAGTGGGAACGCTTCGCGGCCAGAGCAACAACAACAATAACCACAGACCCATTCCACACGAGAGGAGGACATAGAAACGTGGATTTAGTTGGTCTTGGCTAAGGATCACTCACATAGGCACATGGTGCTACCTAACCATCTCCAGCAAAAGAATCCTTCTCCTGGTGTACCTGCAATTTAATCTTGCAGTCTAAATACAGGAAATGTAAAATTGCTCCCTGACATCCAGAAGCTTTTGGAAGGAGAAGAAAAGTGGAATGTTCCTCGACATTTTAATATACACAGACATGAAAACACAGATAATATACACAGACACACACAAACACAAGCTGACCTTTGCAAGTCTTGCCATCAGGCTGCAGGGTGAAGCCGACCGGACAGCTGCAGCGGACTCCGGTGGCCGTGTCTTTACATGTGCGATCACATCCACCATTATTTACTGCACAGGTCTCTGGGTAAATACGCACACACACACACACATATATAAAACAGAATCACAAATAGAATAACGTGAATATGCAATAAAATAATACTACTAGGAATCAACCACATGAAATTATTTACATGTAAATAGTATATACACCTCTGTCATAACAAATGAAGTCCAGAGTAACATGATTTATCTTAACGTGTTATAATGCATCAAAGAAGGATTTCTTAAAACAGATATAGACTTCCCATTTGGCAAAATGGCATAAAAAAACCCAATACAATAACCCAAATATCCAAAGAAATTGACTTAGCTAGTATAAAATTGCTGTAAAATTGCATATTTGTCATTAGAAGGAAGTAAATAAAAATACTCAAAATCACTTATTTATACAGCCTACAAATAGCCCTAGTTTCCGAACACAATCTTAGAAATAAAGCTTCTCAATGGTTCTTTAGGAGCTCTAGCTTCATTCAAGGGCTCTACTTGGAACCTTTTTTTGAAAGAGAATCCCTCTCTTGTAGGGTTCTACACTGATCCCTTTTGAGTTCCGCCAAAGTAACAAGGCCAGGGTTTCAGAATTAACCTAGTATAAAGTGTATGACATCCTAAAATCTTTCATGTGCATCTGCAGACTGGCCAAGACCATGGTAACAAAATCATGCAGTTATTAATTGCTTGGCTTGTCCTACAGCCAGATGTCCTACCGTTCCCATACTGCCGGTCTGCTTGATTATATATCTTACTAATTCTATTGGATTTTATATCAATCTTTCTAATTTAGAGGCCATACATAAGGGCTACCTGTGCTAGAAGTGCCATGACATGCTTTGGAACCAAACAATAGTGTTTCTCTTATGCCAATGTAATATAAACTAGGGACTTATCCATCCTTGGACAGTTGTGCAAGCTCTGATTAAGACGATTTGGTCAAAACACAAAAAATAGATTCATTAGTAAACATAATTTGCAGAGGCTGACAGAAGAGCCAACATGCATGCCTCCAGAATCTCAACTTCACATCGTGCTGGAGTGTGGATGTCGAGCAAACACTGATTGGTTAAGTATGTTAGTTTATATCCGGTAACTATGGGTTTGGAAACTAGAACTAGCCAACAACAAAATGGAGACATTCCAGGATCAGTTGGCAGAAGAGGTCTGCAAAATACATGTCAACATGTCAACATGTCTCCAGATTTGCAGACAGAGAAGCATATTTCAGTCTTATTGCCAAAATCCCAGAGGCAGGAGTGTCTTGCTTGCATTGCAGATAACCCTCACACCTGGAAGTGCTCAGCACCTACAGCATGCATGGACTCATTAAGAAGGCATATAATTTTTTCACTGCCATGACATGCAAAGTAAACAACATTAAGCATGGATGAAATAAAGTATTTACTTTGTCCTGAAAACAGGATCCAACCCTCTTGGGCTTACAACACCTAAACATGATTCTGAAGATTCTGTATATTGGTTCAGTGAGATAGTTTTTCTTGAATCTGCCTTATTGACACTCTTCAAGCATAGTCTTGCAAAACTGGGGGTTGAGGGGGATATCTCTGATTCATTCTTCATTACACAGCAGCTAGTACATAGCTTCATCATTTTAAAAAGGTTCACTTCAGGCTCAGTTCAGGCTGTGGCCTACATTGTCCCAGACTGTGGCCAACTATTGGTTTTGTTCAGCAAAGAATGGCTGGAGAAACAAAGAGTCCCCTCTCTTAGACATTTAACTATGGGTACCATCCTGATGTGCCTACCCATAGTACCAGTTCAACTCATTAGTGCCATAACAAAAATGGTATTGCACCGGCATCTGTATTTCAATAATACAGATTCCTGCACTTCGCTTTGTCTAGTGGTTTCACGAAGGGTATCCAAGCTGCACTTAGATCCCTATTAGCAACATGCCTGGAACTTAAACCTTATGTAAATGACTGACTCATTTCTTCTCCCATTAGTAAGCACGTCATGATGGACACTTTCCTGGTATGTGTCAAATTTGAGACTGAATTAGGTGAACTCCTCCCTTAGGTCCTCTCTCTAGTATAAGATTTTCAGCTTTTCTGAGTCCATCTTTACTGGGTCCAGATATGGCTGCATGGCTTGCACCTGGACCCTGTGAAACACAAACATATCATGTGCATAGCAGTCTTGATGCCCTGGAAACAGAGATGTTTTTTCTTTGCTAGTGTGCCCCTGGGGTCAATTTCTTCCCAAAGAAAGGTGGTTCCTGTTCAGGTTTGGCCCTACAATCCTGTAATCTACAACAGATAGCACTGGAAAACTTCTGAGTTGCTGGTCAGATATAGCTTCAGGGATTTTCTTTTTTTTTATTACAAAAGAGTCACAAGGTTGTAGGCTCCTTTCACCTTGATATGCTTCATCTCCCTCAAACCTGCTGACCTGCCTGGGCTGTGCAAACAGTTGAGGGTACATTTGATAGAATGGTGACTGCATGTGTCCGGATGCACACTGGAGCCCTTGACACAGCTGTTCCCAGTAAGGATAGATCAACTGTCCCAACTGGTACCCACATCCAGATTGCCTTCAGCTAAGGTGGCTGCCATTGGGCCAGAACCACAGTGGGTGAACTATTCAAGCCTTTTCAGTATGCCAGAGTCTTGTCGATGTAGGCTATGTACATTTCCCCATCTGCAGTAGAACCCACTGAAATGTTTGGTCCCTCAGGTTCCAGATCCATCACAGCACTTTCCAGGATAAAGCCATTACTGAAGAACAGATGAATAAGCCTTAGGTGCGCATAGAGTAATCTAGCGCTTTCCTTATGGCCACTTACAAGATGAGTCTCATTCTTGAAGATTTAGTTGGTATTTTTCATACGTTGGGTTTTGTGGAAAAATAATTGTACTTGCAAAAGAACTTGTGGTACTATAAAATTCTGCTGAACAGAGTTATCAGATGGTATGTCACTATGGTACGTTTTTATACTACTGGCTGGGCTTTATTGATACAATATCCCAATCAGTGCACAGGTATATGAGAGGTATCCACTGTGCTTTGTACCACCTACAGCAGAATTCATAGATCCCCAGTTCCCTAGTTACATTTGAAATGTAACTCTTCAAATAAAATATTTCCTCTAGAATCCTAAAGAGTCCTTCACTTTGTCCCTCTGGAAGAACGCTTAGAGTGTCTGTGTAGAACCCTACAACAGAGTGCCTCTCTTTCGGAAACAGTTCCAAGTAGAACCCATTTTCTAAGTGTTTAGTGCTTGGAACTGTACCCATCAGGTGAGCTTGAACATATTTGATGACCTTCAGTTTTGGCTTAAAGGGTACATTCGGTTTAAATGTACATACAAGGGTTTGTCCAACTACATGACTTGTTTTGTAAATTTGCATGATCCATTTTGAAGGTTTAGATGCTTCCAAACCTGTATTTAAGCAATTAATAAAACTGTAAGGTACAGAAATGCTTCCCTAATAAAGATTAACCTCTGAAAAAAGACAAAACATTAGCAAAAAAAGAAGATTAAACTGGGGATAGAAACATATTATGACACAGTTACTGTTGTTGACAAAAGGCGAAAGTTGAGGCATTCAGTCTGTTTTTCTTATCTCAGGTAACTGTGGAAGAAAGGTGAAGTTTAAGCTGAAAAAGAAACAGCAAAAGTTAAAAGAAGAAGCAAGAGCGTTAATTCCAAACTAGTCTAGTCGCAAATGGTCGAAGAAACTGGAGAAAGTTGTAGTATAACTGGTTAATGTATAGTAACTAAATCTGGATAACTTTAGTTGTAGACAATTTTAACATGTTACCATGTCTTAAACTGTAGCCTAATGAGCTTTGACTAGATAACCATTCTCACACGTTGGCATTGGAAATAAAGTGCCATATCAACAATATACAGTCTTAGAAAAAACGTTCCATCTAGCTCCCTTAAGGGTTCTTCCTTTTTAGGTTTCAGTATTTAGTATGTAATACGTACAACTAAGCATAATATAACCTCTGTTTGTTTTATTCTCAGACTATACACTATCTAGTACCGGTAAGTTTGTAAAATCTCAAATCACACACTAAGATTTTGCAAATGTGCATGAAACCTCAAGTCATTTAGCCATTCCAGAACACCAGTTCTTATTCAGTTCTTTTTCTGGAAATATTTTAAGGTGTGATGGTTTCTCTTTCTGAAACCATTCCCTGTAGGACCCTTAAGAAAGCTAGACCCATCCAAAGAACCACTAAGGAACCTTTGTGGAACCCTCTTTTTTTATAAAAGTGTAGCAAGAATTTTATTATACAATTATACAAGCATAACATTTTTACTAATTTATATATGCAAATTGGCATTGTTTGCATGTGGTACATCTGCCTTATAGAAATATTCATACTCCAGCAGTGTATGGTGGCTCTACCTCTGCCAAAACATAGAGCAACCAAGTGAAAAAAAGTGTCCAGAGTCCTAAGCTTCCTTTTTAACCATTTCTAGTAAAACATCTTGGTATAAAAAAGTACACTATCAATTCAAATCTCTGATGTCAATGATTGGTATATTGTATATATGAGACACGGCTATAGTATTTTTGGATTTCACTATGCTGCTCTATGGTTTCTTATACAGCTGTTACAATTTTATTTGTTAAACCATTATCTCTCAATGTATGTATTAAAATGAACTTCAATGAAAAAAAACCAAAAAAACCAAAGGATTCCATGTCACAGATAACAGATCTTCATCTCAGTTCTGTAAATCTGATTCACTTTCTTCACAATGGTTAATTAAAAAAAAAAAAACAGAAAAAAAAACATACTCTTATACATTCAGATGCTTCTGCTGGGTTTTTCATATGTATGGTCATTCAAAGCAGCTTCCATCCAAAAGCCCTTTTTGTAATGCAAATATCATGCAAAATATGGAGAGGAGGCTAGAGGGAGCTACAATAATTATACAATCATACACGTCCAGCTCTCCATGTCAGAGCAGTTACATAATGACTTTACACCATGGATAGAGTAAACAAAGCATAAATGGCACGAGGGCGAAGGTGTAGGACATGGGGTAATATTTACTTGGAGCCATGATGGTGTTTGGCAAATTTAAACGCACGAAGTGTGGATGAGGAGGTGACCTTAGAGACCCACAGGCAAAATCTGGGAGACTGAATTTGGAAACTGGGAAACAGGAGGGAAGTAAAGATTGTAGCAGGACAGTTTTGTCTGAAAGAGCCTCAAAAGCTTTCTAAAACTGAATGATTTACACCAGCGGCCCTGTTATTACCGGATCTTGCTACAGGCCATTGTAGTGCACCCTTTCTGTAACAGCTGGCCGCACATAGCCTAGAGGTCTGACTGTTCACAGGGTAAATTCACACACACACACACACACACACACACAGTCAATCAGTAATGAGAGCCTGAATATGGGACGCCTTGAAATATTTGCTAAATCTAGGAGGCTAGCTAACCTGTGGTGTCCTACACGCATGGCTAGCTTACACGTGGTGTGTTGTACCATATATTGTACATATACATAAGTTATACAGTATAACCGTACATTGCAAATTATAACATTGCAGTCTGCAGTATATACTGTATTGTAACATATCCTGTCTTATAATGTAAATATTATGTATATTGTATGTATATTTACTGTATTTGTGGTATATTGTTAGAGTATGTACTGTACTGTATTGGCCACACCCTTAACCTAAAAAAGCTGTATTTATAATGTGAAGTAGAGCTTCTCGAGTGATAGACATGTGGGTTTTTATAACAGTGTGATGAGCAATTTTTGCAAAGCTTCAGTAAATACTCACAAATTCACCACAGCTATTCATTTCACAGACTGACCTAGTCCTAACACCAAAAGTGATTTGAGTGATATTATGATGCGGGTACCGTGTCCTACTGATATGATGTTTACAAATATGTATGTAAAGTACATAAAGGTAAAAGACATTTTAAATACAGTGTCCTTTACAACAACTTATGTGCCTATATTTCAAATACATAATATAAACCATTAATAAAAAAAACAAAACCCACAGCACTTAGCATTTCTGCCTAGCCCAGCCCAATATAAATACACTTTTTTGAAATATAATCATTAACATACTTCAAATCTGATTATTTTGATGTTAATGTGTGAATCTTTTTTAACATCTCATGCTTGAAACATACTGTTATCCTTGAGTCATCTATCCATCCATCCATTTTCTGTACTGCTTTTCCTACACAGGGTCATGGGGAGCCTATCCCAGGGACTTGGGGCACAAGGCAGAGGACACCTCAAATGGGTTGGCAATCCATTGCAGGGCACAAACGTGCACACACACTATGGACAATTTAGAGATGCCAATCAGCCTACAATGCATATCTTTAGACTGGGGAGGAAACCCCTGGAGAACATGAAAACCACACACACACACACACACACACACACACACACACACACACACACACACACACACACACACACACACACAGTGCGGAGGCAGGAATCAAGCCCCCAACCCTGGAGGTGCAAGGCAAACGTGCTAACCACTAAGCCACCACATTCGTTCAACCCTGTTACCTGAACACTAAGTCACATGTTCAGCAAGAAGTTGCATCATGGGAATGTATAAGATCAGAGGAAGAATGTAAGTACATTCTCTCCATCTTTTGTCTTTATTTTCAATTATAATTTGATACTGACTGATGAGGTCAATTTGAATGTACAACCCTGTTACTGAAAATTATTAAATGAAATTAAATAATTTGAAGTAAATCATTAGAACGTCTTTAATGTCCTAGTTAATGCTAGTTAATCAGCTAGTTAATTAATTTGTGCATTTGTTAATTCTATGCTAAAAACTCAACTCTGTTACTTTCACTCTTGTTACTAATTTAAGAGCAAAATGAAGCCATTGTCAGCAAAGAATCTTGTAAAAATTAGAGATTGTTGCACATTTTTAAGAGTTAAATGAATGTTTTCATTGATTCAATATTGAAAACTTCTTTTAAAAAAGTATCGAAATTTGAACCTTGTATGCGCAGTCCTTTCATGAAGATTCCGTTAATAACTAGTAGATTACGCGTTCTTCATATCCAGGCTTATAATGACCTAATGATCATCATGATCATATTTTAACTGCCCGATATTATTCTTTATGCTGTTTTAATAGTACTCGCATTAATCCAATCCAAATAATCAGAAGAATCCAAAGAAACTATAACAAGAAACTATAACAAATAGCACCATTTACCTTAATGAACAATAAATTCGCTCTCAATGCCTCCCCCCTTTCTCTCTGTCAGCACTTTAATATGACTACAGAGAAGGAGACTTTTCCACTGACGCTGAGTTTCCAGTTTAATCTGCCAGGATTGGTCGCATCCTGGTGCTGCTGGCCGTGGCTGTGACAGCAGCACAAACTGAAGCGGGAACGCAGAGTGTCAAATCTAACACAAACCTGAGGTACAGCATTGCTAGACACACATACACACACACACAAACACTGTCTCTCTCACACACATACACAAACCATCCTGCCATCCACATATTTGTGTGATAAACTCATAATATCCAAGAAATAAAATGAAAGGGTATAAAAGTGATGAGACCACTATAACCCACTTGATGATCCTCTGATTGTCTGAGCTGGTTTTGATTAGCAGTGCCAACCGAGATTCTGTCCAAAGATCACCGTAAATCACTACTAAGTACCTGTTAGAACAGTAATGACTAGTAAAAAATATGAGATGGTGTATAGTAAGTATAAAGTAAGTTGGCACTTCTTGTTTTTGATGAACTTTCTGAATGTGGCTCGAGTGAAGTGGTCTTCTAAGAGGTTTGGCAAACGCAGAGAGCAATTTACATTTGAAGTGGGTAAATCAGACCCTTCCAACTTGGACATGGGTATTACACATCAGCAGCCAAGTTCAACAGAGGTGCCTTAAATAAAAGAGACTCTTTCAACGAAACTGAGAAATGCCTTTGTCGGATTCATTCAGTATGCTCTTTAATACGAGCTTGAACGTATGATATAATTTAGGCATTGAATAAACATTGTTATTCCACAGCTCTATTGAATTCTCGATTCTGATTGGTCAGAAGGTGTTGATTAGTTTTTTATAACAACAGCTCTGACAAAAGTTCAAATTACAGCCTCATTCTATAGTAACAGCTAATGTACAGGGATGTGTATGGTGGAGGTAAAGCTGTTCCTTTACATTTTCCACCACAGGAAAATCTATGCATTGACAGTTTTTCTGTTTTTTCAGTGACGCACTCCAGCTTTTTGTCTTTTTAATTTCTTATTAGCAGCTTATAGCTGCTACAGTAATGCTAATGTATGCAGAAGAGGGTCGAGAGCGCTTTCTTCCGAGTGGACATTTCTAAAATATATTAAAACCTCGGCATCATTCATCTTAAAGGAACGTCTGCATTCCAAAATTTTTTTTAAAAACATTTTTAACTCCCATTTGAAATCATTCAAAGCCACAATTAAAGAGGAAAGTGCAGAAGAGACGTGGACTGTGAGAAGAGAGTTTCCAGCACCCGTCCTTGAAAGATACCTGTTTTGACAATAAATAAAAAGTCATACATAAAGATGAAAGGAATTTCAATCTCTCTGGCCTCAAAGGAAAGAAAGACGGTGATTGGTTCATCTGTCCGCTAAAGGGGAAGAAAACAAGGTTTAATGTGTAATATTAAGAGAAAGAAATGTAGTAAAAAAAAGAGAGATAGGGGAGAAACACTATGTTCCTGTTCCACATGTCCAGTGTGTCTCAGTGTAGTTAAATATTTTCCCTTATTGACTGGACAAATTTTCTACTTCAAATCACTTAATTGTATTCTAAATATCGACTGACAGAACAGGGACATTGAAGTTGTAGTATTTGGTGTCTAGTAGTCCATGCATAGAAGCCTACACAGCACAATGAAAATATATTTTAGGGAAATAAACACCCTATAGACATGGAGAAAATTTGACAAGGACACCTAGCACTCATAATTACATACATTATATTGGCTGTTAGTTTTACTGTAGTTACTAAATAACTCATAGTAGTTAATGATAAATGTGTGGGGGCCTGGGAAAACCCACTAAATATCGCTGCAGCTACAGTTTTGGCAGAAGTGATTAAAAGCATACTTTGACACTGCTACTTAATAAAAAAAAATCAATTGCATTTCCGCAAACAATGTAGAAATGATTTTATTTAAATGATTTTATTTACTAAAACTTGCCTTTTCTATCTGTAAAGATAGTGAAATAAGGAAACTGTATTCACTGATATGGTGATGCTCTCAATACATTTATTTTATGGAAAGTGTCTCCAGTGTCAGCATGTTGTGACAGTCAGTCAGTTTTCCACCATGGGAAAGTCTTCAGGACAGAGGGCTACTCAGTAGCAAGGCAAACTGCGTTTCTTTGTCTTATTAACTTCAAGAGAGTGGGGTAAAGAGTGAGGAAATGTGAGGACTGTTTATAGCTGCTATAACGTAAGTGATAACAGGAACTAACTTGTTTTTGGACCTTCTATGTATTAGAGTAGTTAAAAAATGACATGTTCATTAATAAATTTATAATGCATTCATTGGCAAATCACTGTGGTATATGTTGTGAGTTATTTTTCTATAACAGCACATCACTCCAAGAGAAACATACCGTATTTTCAAAACTTCAGAAAGTACAAAATGTCCAAATTTCAATATGTGAAGGGGTGTCCCAGGCTCCCACATATATATGCTTTAAATGACTAAGCGAGTAATAAGCTGGGAGTTTGAGGGGTTAAAGCAACCCCTTAGTGTTTTCAGAAATGCCATTCCAAGTGTTAATAGTTTAAACTTGGACTGCCTCTGTTATCTCTTGTCAGACAGTGGAGCTTTACAGTAGCGGCAGTCTGGCCTTAGTCAAAGATAAAGCTGAAAAACAGCAGGTCAGATGGCCTTTTTCTGATTTAAGAGCTTCTAAATTCAGAGCATTAAATCAGTAATGGCTCTGAGTAAAACGTTGGAATACTGTACTCTGTAAATGTTATACGAATTTGAGACTCGCCCCTTGGTGTACAAATATCTCTAGACCAATTTATGATATGCTTCCTAATTGGATATGGCCAATCATAGTTGACAGTGTACAAAGGAAATGCATTTCTTACATTGTTAAAAGAAATAATGAAAACGAATGTGAACCACAGGCTATTTCTGGTTCTTTGTTAAGTTCTTAAAATGCAACAGGAATGGCATTGGAGCTGTCAGAAGCAAAGGGATAAAAAAAAAAAAAAAAACTTCATTACTGTTCCTATGCAAGGGAATAAAGTAGGATTGGGAGCAGGCTTGGGAAAGTTTAGAAGGAACCTTGTCATGTTTAGAGGGTCTATTCTCAGGCTTTGTCGGACACAGAAACAACCAGAAACTTTCAAGAATGGTGGTGGTTGGGGAGGGGTTTGAAGAACAACTCGAACAAAACAAATCAAAGGACAGAAAGAAAGTAAAGAGTAGAAGAGGAAATAAGCACAAGCGCCATGGCAACACATAGAAAGAGGAAGAAAGGAGTTACCCATAAGTAGACGCCGTTTCACCCGCTTGTCCACATCAGCTACTGACGTGGTATTGAACTCAGAGCTCTCAATTGCAGCCTCATCTTTCTCTAAAACACAAGTGACAGAGGACAAACAGGGAGCAGTAGGTTAATTAGAAGCCCAATGTCCATCGCCCCGCACAGACAGCCCTGCCATAGACCAGCCAGCCTCGGGCATCCAGCTCGCAGGCCTCCTGAAGAGCAGGCTAGACTGATCCCACGTCAGTTTGTCCACGCGTAGAAACCGGGACATACAGACGGGCTAACAGGCAGTCCTGCTCCCAGTCACCGCAGCTCGGACACCCAGACTCACACTGCCTGACCCTCTTGGCGTTTGAGCACAAACCAAAGCCAAGAAGCAAAAAGCTGCGGAAATAAAATAAAAGCGCCAATAAACCCTGTTAGAGTGTTAATGAAATTAATGAATATATAAATAAAGAAGATCAAGTCAAACTCTCCCGAAATAAAAAGAGATCAGCCTTTGGAAGTTGTCATGAAAAATGAGAAGGAGGGACACACATGAGAGATAAATAAAATTGGGGAAATTTGGGGAATAAAAAAAGGAAGGTGTGTTCTCATTGACATTGACAATTTGATGCTGCCGTTGCAGTCTTCCATATCAAACGGCCACTCATTTACCGCAGTGACAGAGAGGAGAAGTAGAGAAAAATGATAGAGGATGAGAGGATAACAAATGAAACAGCATGATGAGAGGACAACAAATAGGACAGCGTGACACTACACGAAGAGTGTAGTAAGGAGCAGATGAGGGAGAGATGACATGGAGAGGAACGGAGAGAAGTGCCGTCTCATGGTTGGAGAGCATGAGAGGAACCTGTGGTGGGAGGAAGGGTAGAGGGACATGCGGATAGGAGAGGTGGAGAGGAGGTGGATGAAGTCTGGGGGCAGCGCTGGTTGCCTGTTTGTCTATGGAACACATCACAACTGGCTTTGACAATCAAGTCAACGCATGAAAACTAGGTTCGCTCAGCAAAGTGGGTGGGGCTACTGTATAGATGGTTAATGAGCATGCAGAGGCACCAGCACATGACTGGGCCATATTTAGCCTCATAAAATGGGCCAATCAACAAAACAAAGGTCTGCCTTAATGCTGTGGGATCTGAAATTCTGTTCAGCCTCCAGTATGTATTTTATATATCTTTGCTGACAGACTCACAGGAAAGAAATGGGAATACAAGGGATTTTCAAGATCGGGACTCATCTACGATCAGCCCATAATAAGGGACGACCAAAAATTAACGATTGGGAGCAAGCACTAAATAACAGAAACTAAAAACTGAGGATAAAATAATTAATTAATAAACTACTGCTATAACATAACAGCGGCACTACTATAGTGAGATCAGGGGTTACTAATAATGTTGGTACCAATACATAAGGGAGGACATAACCAAATAAAAAGGAAAAAAGTAGAGAAAAGATATTTGCACACATATTCATGCAGGCGGATGAGTTATTAGGAAGAACATCAGGGAGGGACGGAGAAAGCAGACAGTATGAGGCAGCAGAGAGGGCAGAGGACAGAGGACATGCAAGTGGCATGACAAGGAAACAGGAAGTGGAAGATGAGTTTGAGGTGCAGTGGAGCATTTTTGTGTCGTTTAGTCACGTTAATATTCTTTCGTAGGAGGCTACAGTATGGCATGCTTGATGGAAAGGTCGAGGATCAGGACAGGCCATTGGCTAGGTGCTTTAAGAAAGGGCGGGCAAGGGGTGGAGCTAGTTTGTTGATTGGCTACTTTTCTGACCTTGATGCAGGCTGCAATTGAGGTAGCTGGGCTCAAATGTCTCACAAGACTTTATTTGCCTTTCAGCAGTAATTCTCTCTAATACCTTTTTAAAATTGCAGACAAGACAGGCAATCAGGAACTTTCACCAGAGAGGGCAGGAGGAACGGGAGGAGCAAAGGAGCCTGTGAGGAAACACTACTAGCGGAAGGGAGACTCTAAAGAAGCAATGCTACAGACAGGGGAAGAATTCGACCCACACAGCACAGCTACTCACACAGACCACAGCGAGGGTCTGGTGAAACAGTGAGAGAGGAATATAGACAGAAAGATAGAGATAGAGATGGGAGGGATCAGTCTCTACACTCCTCTTCTGGTCTCTGCGGCCGTTTGCGTCGCTCTTCACAGATGCTGAAAGAGAAGACTGCGATGAGTAGTACAGCAGGCATCAGGACAGGGGACAGGTGGATGGTCTCCGCCGGGCTCTGCACGGCCACACGGAGGCATCAGTCCAGTGTTGGGTAATCAGCAGAATCAGGGAACAGTTCAGTCATATAACAAAACATTAACAGTGAGAAGTAAGAAATCATAAAACCTCACAAAAAGAATTGCAATTTTATTTTCCAGTGTAGCAAATGTGACATCAGATGGACCTCTTTAAAGCACTGGCACTCAGTACATAATAATTTAGTCTGACTGTGGATTTGACTGGGATATGTACAATGCCGTGGCTGAATGAGGCCCTTCCTGTGAGGCTGAGATGCCAAAGTGTCCAAAAACACCCTGAGGCACTGTGTTAATCTGCTCAGACTACTCTAGCATGTTATAGCACAACAGTTAGCCATTTTAGATCCCAAACTGCTGTTTAACCCTTATTTCACTCAGCCATGCCATCTCTCTGGAACATTCTACACTCACACACAACTGTATCTGGCCTCACATTTAGCAATCTCTGGAAGCTCAATAAGGAAACAGGAGAGACGCAAGAGCAACTAATGCTACACCAAGAAAGCATATATTCTGTGCAGAATGTGCTGGAAGAGGAGACTTTAATATGAAAAAGACTCCAAACCAAACATGGAACAAGTCATTGAGACACAAGCTAAGAAAAATAAGGGTGAAAAATCGACTTACCTGCAACAGTCCATTAGTTTTGCAAAATTCCAAAAAAGGACAGATGCATAAAAAATAGTTTTCCTCCTGTTTTTAGAGGCATCACATGTGAACATGGTTATACCCACATGGTGTATAAAGTTTTCCCATTTCGGTGAATATGGCAGAACTCCACTGGACGGCTGGCTGCATTTCCCACCATTATGAGGATGATAAATGTGTTTTGCACTTTCAGTGATGATGAAGTTTCCTTCACCTAGCACATCTTCCCCAAACCAGCTCTTGTCCTTCATCCAAACTCCATCTTTCTTTCCACATCTCTCTCTCTCTCTCTCTCTCTCTCTCTCTCTCTCTCTATCTATCTATCTCTCCGTTTAAGTCCAGAGCAAAGGCTACAGCAATTAATACTCTAAACCTTTCTTTTAAGACTGTGGCAGTGTGTGTAAAAATACCCTATACATATATTAGTGTGTGAGAGAGAAAGCATAACATAAACAAGATAAGATAAGAACATGAATAATTAAATTAGTTAAATGCTATTAAATGAGTACATTAGCATCTGTTTGCTAGTGTCACAATGCTCTGAGGCTGTTTTGCCCTTGGTATACCATTCCTCTCAGTCACAACAACATTTTAAAATTTCCCTGAACATGTTTTTTAAACCATTAAAAATAATTTGCAGAATAATAAATTGTTTAAAGTTTAGTGCTAAACAAATTACTAAAAATGGCCTAAATCTTCACACCTTTACTGTCATTAAAAAAATAACAGGATCTCCGAACATACAATCTTATGCAACTTGGACATGGCCATCCCAAATAACTAGCTAGTTAATGGCAAATTAGCTAAGTAAACTAGCTTCCATTTGTCACAGGTAGACACAAGTTGGATTTCAAAAGCATATTCTCACAACATATTCAATTTATTTTTTAACTGCTAACATTAGCTATGTTAGCAAGCCATTAACTGAGCTGTTTATATATTATGCATATAATTAGCTAATCAACTAGTTAAAGGCTAGTTACGTAGCAAACATGTTTCACAGATAGACACAAGTCTGATGCTTGATTTACATCATCATATTCTCATCAAATCATTTATCCATCACTAACATTAGCTAAGTTACTTAGCTTTAACTGAGCTGCTATTATTGTATATAATTAGCTAATCAACCAGCTAACTTTGTTACATAGCACACATTTTTCACAAGTCATAAGTAACTTTTAGTATCTAAGCCTCCATTTACAGAGGTGTATTCGCTCATCACTAACATTCGCTAAGTTAGCTAGTCACTAATTGACTTGTTATGCTGTATATAATTAACTAACCAACTAGCTAACTTCTACTTACCGAGCATACATCTGTCATCATCATATTCTCATCAGTTTATTTGCTCATCAGTAACATTAGCTAAGTTAGCTGGCCATAAACATAGCTTTTATACTATATAATTAGCTAACCTCTAGTTATCTAGCATACTCTTGTCACAAGTAGGCATTAGTGGGATTTTATTATGAGTCTCGATTTACATTTTATTTGTTCACTGAGCCACCTTGCTAATGGTTAGCTAACTTCACAGTTAGACACAAGTGAAATTTTAATATCTGAGTCTTGATTTAGTAAACCGTTAGTAAATTAGCTCTACTTTTGCAAGATTTCAGTAGGAGTTCAATATCTGATTTACTTAAAATATTTATTTAACACTATCCAAACCTGTGGAAATATTAAACCTTTTTTGTTCATCATTAGTTATCTAACTAGAGAGAGTTTAGTTTATTACACAGACTTTGCACCTTATTTAAGTGATATCTTAAATTTTTTTTTTTTTTTAAACATACTGACAGAAGATGTACAGTGTTAACAAATTTAACCCAAACACCAATCTATATAATCAGAATTAGCCATCCAGGAAGATTCAGCCATTTAAACACTACATTTCTGAGTTCAAAGGTAATTTAAAAACAAGTGCTGATGACTGACTCTCATAACTTTCTCTCAGAAGAGTGTGTGTGTGTGTGTGTGTGTGTGTGTGTGTGTGTGTGTGTGTGTGTGTGTGTGTGTGTGTGTGTGACTCACCGATGCAGGTCTTGCTGTCAGAGTGCAGGGCGTATTTCTGGTGGCAGCCGCACACCGGTCCTGTGTCAGTGTCTTCACAAGTGTGTTGGCAGCCGCCATTTCCGTAGTTACACGTCACTGGCAATGCACAATGACTGTGAGAGAGGCTTAAAGCACTGGCACATACACACACACACACATACGCACTCCATCACATCTCTCATACACTCTCTCTCAGAGATAGGTCCTGATTGATTACTACTTTATGTAAACAGAGTGAGTGAATCCTATTTATATGCAATTGAGTGCAAATGTTTGCACCCCCTCTATTGTTTCTGTATGGGATAAATGTACCTCTATTTTTATCCCCATGAGAATTCCAAGATGTAAAAAAGAAATATGGGTGTATCACGCAACAAGACAACCCGCTCAGTCTCCAGATTTTAGCACTAAGCTCTATGCAATCCGCATGAATGAAATCGTATATATTTAAAAAATATTACAAAATGCTACATCATGCTTGAGTCCTGGGTTGATTTCTGTCCAAGATGTCTGAGAATAGCACATCCTGTATGATTAATGCTCCTTGTGGGAATTCTCATGTACTCGTCTAAAAGGCTTTTCCATCAGTCACATAAATGCTCATAAAACTGCCATCACTATTCAAACGTTCATTTGTTTTATATGTCGAATGAACTGTACAGAAATGAACATATGTGAATTTGAAGTGTGAACATGAAGTACTTGCCTAAAATGTTCAGGACAAATACTCTCACTCACACACTCTCACACACACGCACAATCAAAATATACCCCAGCTCCTCTTTAATCATGGATATTAAAACATTTCACAATATTTCACTCTTGAAACTTGTCTGGAACAGGATGTGTTGCCAGACAAAGTGTAACTAATAAAAAGCCGACTCTCGCTCTCCCCCAGACTGCTGTCTAGTGGATCGGTCCATGTGGGAGTTCACGTGGTCATGAGAGACACACTGCTTCATGACTGCATATTCTTCTGATCCTTTTCACATTTTCTTGTGATTTTTATGTACTGGACTGTAGAATGTAGAACAAATATACTGATAAACTATGATACATTTGGAGTAATTAACAAATAAACAAATGTTTTAATCCTGCTCTCAAGCACTCCCAGGCATTTTATTAGCAGAGATTTTAAAAATGCAACGTAATAAATGAGGGAGTTTAGGTTTGGATTTTACTTCTTACATTTTACACAGAAATTACTGCAGCACTTTTTTGCCCTGGATTTTTCTATTAATGCTCTGGATGGAGTAGAAATGGGCTTGAAATAAAATCTGACCCAGGTAAACAAGCTGTAATATCTCTCCAATTTGGCCAATATGCACTTTCAGACTGAAAAATGAGCACGTAGCACATACAATGTCATTTTCCAGTTAATTCCAAATCACTCCCACTCATTCTTACAAAATACACCAGTGTTGGAAGTTTTCTCTTTTCCTGCAACCTGTTGGTCTACATATAATTAAAAAATATCTGAGCCATGTGAGGACATTCTACATATTAAACCCTTAAATCTCAGGATCTGTCAGCGGGTCCAGCTTTATGTGTGTCATAAATACATACCTAATAACCCGAGATTTCTTCAAGCCGATGTTGATTATTTAAAAATAACGGCATATCCCAAAGTATTTTATTCCTCTTATAGCACAACAATTTGGCAATGAATGCAATTTTTTAAATTAATTTAATTAATTAAATTTTAATTTATTTGGCAGAAAACGTGAAGTTACAGCTTTACCTCTGACTGTTACAAAGCACTGACACTGGAGACTCCTTCCACATAAATGTCTCCTTACAGGAAACCTCACCATATCATCATTTATAGAAAATTAATCCACACCTTCGGACCAATCAGAATTGAAAATTCAGAAGCACTGGGATATAAGAGAGGTTGTCACATTTCTACATTATTACCATTTCTAAAATAGGTTTGACTCCTTAAACTCTCAGCTTATTATTAATTTATTCATCTTAAATCATATTATTCAGTACCTCCAGTGAAACTAATGCAAAATGGGTGTAGTTAACAAATTAAGGAATGCAAATCTCGAACTGACAGCTCCTGGGAGCTTCAAGATTTGACAAACTGTCATTTTAAACTTTTTTGTTATCTATTAATAAAATATACTGTTCATAATGTATGTTATATGCTGTTGATTTAATCAACTATATAACATATACAGATTCTTCCTTCAGATGTGTTAATTCAAGTGTCTATTTATTATTATTATCATTATTATTATTATTATTATTATTATTATTATGTGCAGGTCAGGAATGAACAGCTATAAAAATTCCTAATCTCACCACCACATGCTTAAGACTGGAAGTTACTGTTCCTAGCTTATCACCCTGACCTACAGCTGTGCTGTCATACCAACAGCAGCCTATGCCCTGGAGAATAATAACAGAAAGCAACGTTTTCAGCCATGTTGTTAGCTGTGTTTTGCTGAGGTGCTGAAACGGCACGGTACATACATCTGCAGTCCTGCTGGTTCTCGGCCAGTTCGAACCCTGGCCTGCACTCGCATGACACACCACCTTTAGGAGTCTCCCTACAGATGTGAGCACAGCTATGGTCCTTGTTCATGCAGTTCATCCCATCTGCAGGAAAAAGGGAGAGAGAGAATGTGAGAGGGGGATTAATTTACAGCTGAAAGACGTGTGCGCTCTCCACTACAAACAATCCTCAGCCAGGCTCCTGGAGATGGACGTGTTATGTGAAAGGTATAAATTAGCTTAATGTTTCTGCCACAGGACCCTTTGTACAACCAGAATCCCACTGACATTAACACTGACCCATGGATTCCAGCATAAAAACCTCTCTCTCCTTTCTCTTCTTCTCCAGAAGTCACTTTGTATTTCTTTCTTTACTTACCTTCTAAGAATAGCAGCTTTTTGGCCATAATCACAGAAATAAGCAGAGAAATCACATACTGCAGAAAAAAAAAATCCATCTATTTTATGATTAGTTTTGAAGTCACAGCTTCAAAACTAGAAGACTTCATGTAATAGTTGGATTTAATGTGTGTATATGTGCATAAAAGAACAAAAACATATAATCTTATACTTGAATTATAGTCAGTGTTAGTTAAGATACTTCCAAAATTGATCTAAGCTACATAAAATGTTGCTTGGCTATATTAACGCTCTCTTCTGCTACACTACACTACAAGCTACATGAAGATAGATTAACATTCATTCATTCATTCATTCATTCATCTTCAGTAAGCGCTTTATCCTGGTCAGGGTTGTGGTGGATCTGGAGTCTATCCCGGGAAGATTGGACATGAGGCAGGAATACAGCCTGAATGAGATGCCAGTTCATCACAGTGCACCATGCACACACACACATTCACACATTCATTAACACTGAATAGTGCAATTTAACATGCTCCTATGCACACTGTATACTAGGGGTGGGGGGTATGACATCATTCATCATCTTTCAAATGTTATAACATTTATTTGCAATTTATAATCACAATATTTCAGAAAATGTTGTGGTATAATTTATCATATATAATTTATTATCAAATTTTGTGATATCACAATGTAATTATGTTACAATTATTATAACTGTAATATAATTACATTGTGAAATAATTTATCAATATTATATTGTCATATTTACCAGTTACAAGGTTTTCCTTCGTTCTTAAATCAGAGTTAAAAAAAAAAAAACAGTCAGTTGCTCCAACCAAAAGTTAAAAATGCATCTTGATGTATTAAAATGTTTATTTTTAGGTTAAGAATATGAAACTCCCTTGCTGGGTTAATATAATAGTTTTAGTTTGGCAGATATTCAGAGTGACTTATAAACATGCTGAAGGAGCAGCAATATAAATAAGCACCTACAGAATCTCTGAGGATCTATAGCCAGAAAGGCTAGAGACAAATCAGCAGAGTTTGAATAAGTGAATAAGTGGGGAAGTGGGTGCTCAGTGCTAGAGGCTTTGGTCTACTTATCAAAAGGTTCTGAGTTCAAATCCCATCAGTGCCAAGCTGGCATTGGGTCCTTCAGCACGACACTTATATATCTCAACTGCTGTTAAGTACAATGAACAAATGTCAACACATAAACAAATTGGGTTCAGTGAACTAAGAAAACAATACAAATTAAGTGCAACGGAGGAGCTATCTTAGATATTGTTTGTAGAGGAAGGTATTTAGTTATCTTTATAAGGTGTACAGTCACAAGACTGTTCAGAGTGGCGGAGGAAGCTCATTCTAACACTGATACAATGACATCTCACTTTCTTAAATCTTTAGAGAAAGACATGCCAATCAGACTAAGGCTAAAGACCCAAGCTGGCATGCAGGTGTACCTCACCAACATAGTGTTGAAGCCCATTTCCGTCCAGAATTCATTCACTGCTTTCCTTAAACAAGGAAAATGGCCACATGAAAGAATTACACAGAGGAGGTAAAAGGGGTAGAGGCAGACAGAGAGAGGTACTTGTCAGTCTTTAATGGGTGCCCTAAAGTTCTTGTGATGGACAGACAATGAGCCAAGAAAGTGCACATAAAAGCAAATCACTGTGGAAACAGTGCAGCGCGCTGCGTCACTGCATCACTGTTCTCAGAGCTCAGGCTCTTCAGATGCTCTTGGGATGCTTTGAGGGGGTTGTGTCTTTTCATATGGGCAGCAGTGAGGGTGCCTTGATGTGCCTAATGATCATGCTTGCATCCTTTAGAGGGCCATAAAGCAAGACAAAGGGACCCGCCTTGCTTCATTCCCATTAGAGTGTGTGTGTGTGTATGTGTGTATGTGAAGTGCAATGTTAAACTACTGTACACATTCCTGTACAAGAAGAGTGACAGAACAGGACGTGCACTGCAGAGACTCCTCATTCCACGCCAGATCATTTCATAATCGCTTTATTTATACAGGCCAGATGGCCTCACTACCACAGATCCTATGTGATTTACAGCACAGATCAAGATTTAATCGAACTTTCGCCAGGTGACCCGAGTTGGCGCCTGATTGTGTAGCACGAGTCCAAACGGAGCACGCTGTTTCGCTCGGATAATTTATTTGAAGGAGTGAGCGCGAGGCTAAAATGTCATGTGGGCCCTCGGCTTAAACTGCAGAGAAGTCAAATAAACGGAGAGGGAATGGCGCTCCGCTCTGCTGAATCACCAAACACAGAGGGGGCGCTCCGTCTGTCCACAGAGCGAAAGACAAAAGACGGATTGACTCGGAAAGTTCGACAATTCTGTCTTATATTAACACAAGCCCTATTCCCAATGGAGTTTAAATGAAGAAAACTTTGAGAGAAGGAGAGAGAAAGAGAAATAGAATAAGGAGCAGAGGGAGAGAAGAAAGTTAATATGTGTGTGAGGTGAAGCTTGGCGTGTGTTTTGACTGCAGATGTTGGAGAGTCCAGGGGTGCTGACAGGACGAAGGTGGGGGCCTCGATAAGAAGCACAAGAGAGGGAAAGACATCCACTTTATCTAAGTCATTTTATCTGTCTCTTCATATTTTCTCTGAACAAGAGATAGGACTCTATTCTGTTGTACAGTGAAAAACAAGACCTAATTTAGCTTTCTTCCAAATTAAAGGTGCAGTAGGTAAAATTTGAGCTTTAGCAATTATAAGGTAAATTACAAAATCATTGCAATGACTTGTTTGCTCCCTGATCCCTCCTCCCATGCATGTTAATGTACATGAAGCCCCGCCTTCCAGAATGCCCACTAGAGTCCATTTACAGTTATTTTGATAGCCACCTCACTAATTAACTCTAATTTTATTGTCTCATTCTACTTGCCTAGTTATGACAAAGTTTGCTATAAACACACGACATAGTGAAATGCCAAATAATTTAGTGTTTCATTGGGTTTCCTGGATATTTCCTCCATACTTGTAATACTAAGAACAATAAGTAAGGAATAAAACTCTACAGAGTGTGTAGATGAGATGGTACGATGCAGCCCAGTGCAAAGCAGAGTTACTGTTACCACACCAAAGTTGATTATTTTCCAATGACGGCACATCCTAAACTGTTTCATTTCTCTTATACCACAGCAATTAGCCAAGGAATACAGCATAAAGTATGTCATAATTTTTTATCTGATTACTGTTACATTGGTTCCTGTTATTACTTACAGCATCTAGTAACAGTTGTTTCCTCACCAGCCTCTCTTTTTTCTGATAAAAATGCAACTTGTCATGTTACTGAGAAACCTACCCTTCTGTATTGGAAAATATTAAAGTACCAGCTTTACGTCTGACTGCTACAAAGTACTGACACTGGAGACTCCGTCGCAACGTAAGCATAACAACAATTATACACATATTTATTTTGTTTATATAAAGCGTCCACCACTCATGTCCCTGTGAATTAATTGTTACAATACATATTAGAACGACTGCATTAGTATAAACCTTGTAGCCTTGAAACGTACATTTACTAGCACTTTGACTTCAAGACTCGATACTTCCCTGCACAACCAATCAGGAGCCACCTGATGCACAGCACCAAATAAAGACTGTTAGGATTTTGGTGCATACACAAGTCTCTGAGAGCTACAACTACCCATAAACCCCTTCTCTGCTTCATGGCACAGATACAGAAGCATTGGTTCAATACAGAGGTATTAACCAGTGCTATAGAGTGATGAGTTTGAACGTGGGTGTGCATGTGTGTGTGTGTGCGAGCACATGTGTGTGTGTGTGTGTGTGTGTGTGTGTGTGTGTGTGTGTGTGTGTGTGTGTGTGGTTACCCATAAACTCACCACTTAAAAGAACCCTTTCAAAAAGCCCGAGTGCAATATGAAACGGAAAGCACTTTTTAAAGCCTCAGTGTATAACAATTTATACAACCGTTACAGCCACACTCACATCAGCTTTAACCGCGTACTCATCAAAGAGGCTCGTGCCACTGGAGTCTTCAGCACAGCAAGTTTAAAGGATTAAATGGATGAACTAAATGTGTGTGGCATCAAAGGAGATCTAATTAAATAAAAAACAGAATAATAGAAAAAGTAGTGTTGCAACACTACAATGTGGCAAACAATTCTTTAACTTTGAATACTTTCAAGTCTTTATTTAAAGAGCCAACACTATAGACATTGTATTATGCACGTAGATAAGTTAGAATTTCCATGTGGCCCTTGTACATTATGAATTAATGCCAACTCATTGGGAGAAAAAATGGCAAAAAGTTGTATTTCAGGAGATCTAAAACAAACAGGTGAAGAGTTTTACTCACTAACATATGTGAGCTAATGCTCATACAAAACTACACACAAAACCAGAAATATAAAATGGCACACAGATGAGAAGTATTTTTATTTGTTTGCTTGTTTGTATTTTATCATTTTGGTATGAGGCATTGTGTATTCTCAGCCTCAGATGCTCCACCTAAGGGCTACAGAGCATCTGATATTTGTGTACAGAATCTTCAGAATCTTGCCAGTTGAAGAATCTGATTGGCTCAAAGCACTTCCGTGTATACAATGGTTTCCATCAGTAAAATAAACATTTGTACACGGTGACACAAAGAGCTTTCCAGAGCAGGACACTGAAATTGGATTGACAAAAGTTAATGGAATCCCTTTTTAAAAGTTCTTAAAGGGTTTTGTTTAGTTATTAAAGAGTTAATCTTATGTGTTTGCTGACAAGTTATGATTGGTCCTTTGCTATGTCAGTCAAATGGCCTTCTTCTGTGAAAGTAGGTGGATCTTAACCACATTTACTGATCAAACATACCAGAGTCTCTACAGCATGCTAGAAGTTTAGCTTGCGAGACTAGACATTATGTTACTATTGGTACTGATGTTCAAGTTACGGTGTTGTGGCAAGATCTTTTTGGTTTACACAGGAATGATTTCTGATGAGGTATGGGCTGGATGTTATAGTGCCTGTTGTAGTATCTCACATTTAAAAAAAAAAAAAAAAGATCTTCAAACTACTCTAGTCTTTAGGTAACAACTGAACATGGTGCTTGAATGTATCACACACACACACACACACACACACACAGACACAAAAGAGCCCCCTTTTCCCATCCATCCTTTTGTAAATGCCATTTTAATTGAAATCTGTCAGACTCTCTCTCCACACACAATGCTATAGGTACTAAGCCATGCATTTCAATGAGACTCTATTTTCACCAGCCACCATTGATGTCCTTCAGCTGAGAAACGTCCTTTCCAATAACCCTCCCCAAGCTCTTCTTTAAACACAAACTCTCTCTCTCTCCCTCCCTCTCTCTCTCTCTCTCTCTCTCTCTCTCTCTCTCCCTCTCTCTCTCTGGCTATATTAAGCTCTCACACACACATACGCAAATACACACACAAACCACAAATTGGACATTCATATGGACTTCCTCTGCACTTTCCACAACTAGACCACTGAACCTTTGTGATGTCAACATAAGTGGATAAATGAAGGTGTGTGTGCGCGTGTGTGTGTGTGTGTGTGTGTGTGTGTGTGTGTGTGTGTGTGTGTGTGTGTGTGTGTGTGGATAGAGGTTTGGATGTTTACAGAGACAATGTGACTTTAGAAGACACTCTGTCTCTCTCAAACACAGTCAGATACACACATCCTCTAATACACATGCCTCATCATCCAGGGTTTAAGACACAAACCAGCTGCCTCAACTCTAGTAAAGAACAAAGTTAGACACACACACACACACACAAACTTCTCTATTTACACACTTTTCCACCACAGTGCAAAACGTTATGGCATGGTACAGTTACTAATCCACTATACACTATGCCCTATCCATACTCATCCAAGTTACGCTTTCCCCTTGTCATAACATGAAGGTCCCAGTAAAAGTAGAATGTGTTCTCACGAGGTTGTGGGGGTGGGGACTAGTGATGTAATTATGTAATTACATTATGTAATCACCTAATTTGTAAAATTTTCTTTGACACTAAATAAAAAAATCAGGCATATAGCACATATCTAAAAATGTGTGTTTTGCTGTTCCTGGCTTGTCTCCCTCTTAAGGGTCCTATAGAGCAAAATGTATGGCAGGTTTGTTGTAACAGTGAAAGTCAAGGGTGAAAGTCAACCTGAACCTGAAAGTCAAGGGTGCCAATACTTTAATCTTAGAAAAAGCAGAGAGAGGCATCACATTTTCACATTGCACATGTGATTTTCAGACAACATTAAAATACAACAAGCTGCTCCTTTTCTGTGGCTGAATTTAAAACAGTGTTCCATTAGGCTTGTAGCACCTGTAGTTCTATAAAACCATTCTGGTAATCCCTGTGTAGTGAGCATATACAGTGAACGACATGTGAGAAATGTAAAATTAATATATATATATATATATATATATATATATATATATATATATATATATATATATATATATATATATATATATATATTATGTCTATAGCTAGGTCCGGAAGTATTTGGATAATGTTTTTGTGACTTTGCCTTTATACTCCACACCAATGGATTTGAAATAAAACAATCAAGATGTGATTGAAGTGAAGACTTTCATCTTTATTTTAACACGTTCCACGAAAATATGGCATTTACCATTTAGGAATTACAGCCATTTTAAGCAAAGTACCTCCATTTTCAGGGGCTGAAAGGTATTTGGACAATTGACTGACAAGAAGTTAATTGACCAGGTGCGGTCCATTCCGTTGTTACTTCAAGACAAATGAAGCAGATAAAAGGTCTGGAGTTGATATCAGGTATTGAGTTGGCATTTGGCAGCTGTTCGACTGGAGCTACCAATATGAAGTCCAAGGAGATCTCAATGCAAGTGAAGGAGGCCATCATTAGGCTGAAAAAACAACATAAATCTATAAGAGAGATAGCAAAAACCTTAGGTGTGGCCAAAT
>CM040992.1:6041296-6057570 GCA_022985145.1 Pangasius djambal
ACTTCAAGACAAATGAAGCAGATAAAAGGTCTGGAGTTGATATCAGGTATTGAGTTGGCATTTGGCAGCTGTTCGACTGGAGCTACCAATATGAAGTCCAAGGAGATCTCAATGCAAGTGAAGGAGGCCATCA
Source organism: Pangasius djambal (assembly GCA_022985145.1). Lineage (NCBI taxonomy): Eukaryota > Metazoa > Chordata > Actinopteri > Siluriformes > Pangasiidae > Pangasius > Pangasius djambal. The sequence goes on from CM040992.1 coordinate 6,041,430, forward strand.
TTAGGCTGAAAAAACAACATAAATCTATAAGAGAGATAGCAAAAACCTTAGGTGTGGCCAAATCAAGAGTTGGGTACATTCTTAAAAAGAAAGAAAGCACTGGTGAGCTCAACAATATCAAAAGGCCTGGAAGACCACGGAAGACAACTAAAGTGGATGATCGCAGAATCCTTTCCTTGGTGAAGAAAAACCACTTCACAACATCAACAGAAGTCAAGAATACTCTGGAGAAGGTAGGCGTATCATTGTCAAAATCTACAATCAAGAGACGCCTTCATGAATGCAAATACAGAGGGTTTACAACAAGGTGCAAACCACTGGTAACATTCAAGAACAGGAAAGCCAGATCAGACTTTGCCAGAAAACATCTAAAAAAGCCTCCCATGTTCTGGAATAAGATTCTTTGAACTGATGAAACCAAGATTAACTTGTACCAGAATGATGGGAAGAGAAAAGTATGGCAAAAGAATGTGTCAAACATGGTGGAGGAAGTGTTATGGCATGGGCATGTATGGCTGCCAGTGGAACGGGCTCACTGGTGTTTATTGATGATGTGACTGCTGACAGAAGTAGCAAGATGAATTCTGAGGTGTATAGGGCTATACTCTCTGCTCACATTCAGCCAAATGCTACAAAACTGATAGGACGCCGCTTCACAGTGCAGGTGGATAATGACCCCAAACACACTGTGAAAGCAACTCAAGACTTTTTGAAGGCAAAGAAATGGAATATTCTTTAATGGCCAAGTCAGTCGCCTGATCTCAACCCAATAGAGCTGCTTTTCACTTACTGAAGACAAGACTGAAGGCAGAAAGACCCACAAACCAGCAGCAACTGAAGGCGGCTGCACTGAAGGCCTGGCAAAACATCTCCAGGGAGGAAACTCAGAATTTGAGTTTTGCAAAGGATTTTCATCCAACTATTAAAATTATGGTTATATTTACAATTATGTCACTTTGTCCAAATACCTTTGAGCCACTGAAAATGGAAGTACTTTGCTTAAAATGGCTGTAATTCCTAAATGGTAAATGCCATATTTTTGTGGAACCTTTTAAAATAAAGCTGAAAGTCTACACTTCGATCACATCTTGATTGCTTTATTTCAAATCCATTGTGGTGGTGTATAAAAATCACAAAAACTCTGTCACTGTCCAAATACTTCTGGACCTGACTGTATATTTAAGTGACAAAAAAAAAACATTACTGTGGGTAAATAAATGAAAACGAATCTGAATAACTTTTGTTAAGAAATAATGTTGCCTCATTAAACAAGCAGAAAAAGGATACTTGATATTTGGACTAGCTAGCTAGTGGGATTTTTTTTAGTGGGATTGTATTTGACAAATTAATACTGTCCTCTATTTCTAGCTTGACCCATATGACCCTGATGAGGACAGTACCAGAATTCAGCATGGTAACAGTATGGCTCACTTGCCAGTGGAAAAAAAACAACAACAACAACAGAATGTGGTGCCACAGATTTGTTACTGTAGCTCAGTGTCAGGTGGAAAAGGGCTTAAAATATATATAAAAAAAGTGTAAACCAAAGGAGTGGTGACCAAAGCCGTGGCTCTAAGTTCCCCACCTCAGTGCTAATATTTGAACACATATTTATAAATAGAGTAAGACAGTGGTAAAGCAGCCAGTGCCCAGTTACCTTCAACACCTCCGCTGTGCATTTCCATGTGTGTGTGTTTGTAAGTTTAGCCAACGTTCTTCCATCTTACCATAAACCTCAAAAAAAGATTATAGCTTTTCCTGTACATCACACAACAGAGCCAACGTCTCTTAGTAAGAAATCATTCATCATATTAGAATAAACACTCCTAATGACTAACACACACACTAGTCAAATTATACATTCACTAGTCGTCGCTGTGGGAATGTCAACTATTCAGAATGGAGGAAAAAACAGTGAAGCAGAAGTAAGGAGATGCAGGCTAAATCCTGAAAATATTTCAGACTAGATGAGTCAATTCTAAAGTCAACTGCACAAGAGTACACTGGAAAAGGTGCTTTAGCTTTAATAAACCATTAACACTTTGCATGAAGTGGAGCAGTGTGTGCAAGACTGGTTTTAATCCCTCTCCAGGAATTCCTTGCACCTTATTTTTATAAAGCTAAATAAAATTTTAACAAAATTCTTGCATTCTGGCATAGCAAATTCTGCTGTGACTAGCTCTGTGTGAAAGAGTGCTTTAGGAGCCGCGGGTTGCACATCACTATACAACCCTACTCAGCTAGTCTACAGTCATACTGCGATGCATCCAAGCTCAAAGCGGTCGATGTAGACATGTTTCTGGATAATGAGGCTGGAGTTGCGGTGAAAAAACCTCCTAGATGCTGCTGTAGACATCGCATCTGCCATGTTCGTCGTACAGCATTACAGTTGGAAATTTCATTTGTATCCTGTATATTGCTGTTCTGTACAAATTAAGCAGCCCAAAATTGCAGTGTCCCAGAACAGTTTTTGCTTTAACTACGGAAAAGACAAAAAAACCCTAACAAACACACACATCTGCCACACAGTGACCACAGTACCTACAATGACATGACACAGAAACTGAGAAAAATGGCTTCAAAAAAGATAATCACAAGATTTGTCACAAGATAAAACAGCTGCCCAAAATTTTATTCCAAGTCATAGCTTGATTTTGCCCAAAATTATGTAGTTGGACCTTTGTATATCAGAACAGCTCCGACTGACTGATGACAGACGGCAGCCAGGAGGCGTCTATAGGACAGCGTCAAGCTGAATGACTTAGAAAAGCTTCCCTCAGGCTGCATGCCCTCTTTCTTCTTCATAGTAACATGCACAAACACACACACACACACACACACACGAGCCCAACCTCCAATAGTTTCCACCCATGAACTCTGGCCTGGGTGCCAGGATTCCACAGCCCTAGCAGCATGTTTGCAGGGGACACAGTGTGAAAGAGAGAGAGAGAGAGAGAGAGAGAGAGAGAGAGAGAGGGTGAGTGTGTGTGTGTCCACAAGAATAGGTATATCTGAAAATTTTGACCTTGTCAGGACGTTTAGCTGGTCCTCACGAGGAAAACTGCTTTTTTTGGAGCTTTTATTTTGAAAACTAAAAGAGTCAAAAGGTTTAGGTATAGTATAGCATTAATTAGCTCTATTAATAATTATTCAGTGGAAGAGCCTCACAAGGATTGTTTGACAAACATGTGTTTGTGTCTGTGTAAGTCTGTGTTCGGTTTAAATACCTAAGCCACCACTTGCCTAATTAAGTATGACACGCACACATAAACACACATATATTCATGTACGGCAGCCTGCTTCCTCGGCATCGTCAGTTCTGCATTAAATTCAAATTACATTTCAATCAGCAGTGTGCATGCGGGTATGCACCTTGCCACGAAATCCAAATAAACACGCTGGGCTCCTGCACTCAATCATGTTTATCCTGCTGTTTGTTTTTCCCTCTGTCCTTCCTGCGCCGTCCTTCGGCGTAGGTCAGAGACAGCAAGACACCAAGACAGTGAGAGAGGAGGCGAAAGAGCGAGAGAGAGGATACATCATACATCACTGACCAAACCAGGACACTGCGAGCAAAGCTGAAACCTGAAAGCAAAAACACAAATTTCCTCTCAAAAGAACAAAAAAAACAGCTCACAGAAATGTCTGAAGCCCTCAAAAATACTGTTCCGTAACAGCATCGTGTGGGACGTCCTATATACACCGGAAAGCTTTATAATGTCAGCATTATAGTAAGTGTATGGGTTTAAAGGTGTGTGTGTAGTCATGCCAGGTCTCGTGCTCATAAATCATCAGCCTGCATTGCTCCAGCACCGTCTGTACAGCAGCAGCGGCGCCGCTGTGAGCCCGCGCATTAATAACGTTTTTTCCTCCATCAGAGAGAGAGACGGACAGAGAGACGGTGTGAGAGAGCGACAGACAGACAGAGACGGAAAGAGAGGGCATTTATAGGTAGACCCGGAGCCATCTGAGTCACACAGACTTAGAAGAGCTTTGAAGGATCTCACACACACTCACATTCCTGCACCAACACACAATCACTAATGCACACAGCCAAATCCCTGGTAGCAAGGGCTGATTTAGAACAAACGTCCAGAAGTGACAGCTGAAAACACGCTCAACTCAACTGAGCTCCTCTGTTTGAAGTCAATTTTCTACTGAACGTTTAAAAAAAAAAAAAAGGAAACAACAGTAACAGATTTTCTAGTTCATTTTCCACCTCAGGGTGATTATACAGGAGTTCTAGACACACAAAATGTTTTGCCCTCATACTTACATTTTGTCTTAATGCATATGTATAATGAAGGAGCCAAGCTAGAAATGGCATTGCCCACTGTAGGTACTATGTTCAAACTTGTATTTTAATTGTTATTGTTTTTTTCTGATCTGGCCTAATGTCTCTGGTCATGGTGACTACAGTAAAAATGAGAGAATCCTCCTTCAGGTTTGATCAACACGAAAGAATAGTTTGTGTTATTTTTTATTTCTTTGTTCAAATGAACTTCTGGCTAACCCCAGCTTTTTATTCAGTTATTGATGAAGTTATTCAGTTCAGTTCATCTTAATACACATTATTCAGTAACTACTAAGAATGAATCAGTAACTACAGTAAAACTAATAGCGTGGCCCAGCAGGTGAGTTCAGGAGTTTACCAAGGTTAAGCAGAATATATTAGTTGTGTCACAAAAGGCTTGTTTTTAAAATGTCATCAACCCAATGTTAACAAAAGCAAGGTTATCAACACACCAGAAACTTCTGTTAAGTCATATTAGGAAAACAAATAAAAGTATGGTATATGAGAAATTAAATGTAAAACTGAGAACTATTGCCTTTGTGTGAAACTTATTACACTAAAAAATGAAATCTTCCAAACTTTTGGGCCATTTATGGAGAATTTTTTAGAAACCCAGTGAAAACACAACCCCAACCCCAAACAGCATTAGTTCCTGTTGGTACACGGCTTAATATACAAGCTTTGGTACTAAACTCATGGACAATAAAAACAAGAAAGAGAAGAATGGTGCCTTCTACAGTGGTAAAAAAAAAAAGAAAAGAAAGAAAGCCCTCTCGGTTTTCTAGCATCATTCCCAGTGTCTCATCACTGTGGATGCTGTTGGCACGTCTAGCCTTAAAAGTTGCAGACTAGCTCTCATGGCAAACAACCTCCACCCCTCCCCAAATTCCCAATTTACAACCAGCCAACAATCGCCAGAATCTCTGTGGTTGAGCTGAGAGAATTTACAAGGATATTAATTTCACAACATGAGGGGATATCTAATGCCATATTTAAAGGTTCAGTCTCTGATTTCCAAACTCTGTGTTAGGTTAAACCACTAAACATTTTTCCTTAAATTCAGGAACGCAGAAGAACCTCATCTGATGGACAGCCTCACCCGAAACTAAACCACGATGCTTAGATGTACGGTGCAGCTAAGGACCGCTGGCTTTCAGTCACATGATTATCTCAGCCTAAAGCAAACACCCTCCTCAAAAAAAAAGAAGAAAAAAAAAAAGATTTTCATCTAAAAGCAAGGTCCAAAAGTCTAGACCCATGACCAAGAAATACTTGAATTTAATGGATATTAAAAACAGATACAGTTTTGTTTCCTTTGCTCATCACTAATATGGTTGAAAAGTATTATTACATACTGAAAGCTGTAGGCAGGATATGTATAACATAGTGACCTACTGTATGCTAAGTGCAATAATATCAAAACACAGGGATTGTATGTTAACATTTGCATGCTTTTCAAATAAAAAAATGAATCAGAAGATTCTATATTTCATTTTTATATGAGAACTTCTCAAACTGTCAATATGTTGTGCACCTGGAACCTGCAACTGAGCACAACTGAACAATAGCTATGAGTAATTTTCCTTGCATGAAAAAACATCAGGCATTACCAAGATTGCTCAGCTCATTTCAGTGCCCACAGGCAGCCTTTAGTTTAGGTTACTGCCATCTCATCAAATGATGCAGAGGTTTTACAATCTTACAACAGTTTTTGGAACCTTTTTTACAACGAGTTCAAGCATGCCCTCTTCCTTTGGGCAAAGAGGCAGGTGAGCCCCATGAGCTTTAAATAAACGGCAATGGACAATTGAAATCTGCCCATATTTTCACTAAACTTGACCTCAGATGTGCTTATAATTTAGTTTGTATCAGAGAGGGTGATGGAAGGGAAACCTTCAGGAAAACATCTGGACACTATGAATACTTAGTCATGCCATGTGGCTTGGTCAGTGCTCCTTTCAAGAAATTGGTCAACTCACAGATATGCTCGGAAACTACGTAACAGTTTATACTAATGACATCTTTGTAGATGTCGGTGTCTGTGCCTACTTCCAGCAAAGTCTTTGAACAAATAAACTGTGTTTCCTACGATCCTCAGGTGACGAACTCCAGGCTCCGTCACATGAAAAAATACTCACAAGCAACCTATCCATGTTCCCAGTCACCTGATTACTAATCACTCACACCTGTTCCTCGTCAGTAACATGCCTATATAAACTATGGATCGTCGAGTACACTTTGCACTTTGCAGAAGTCTTGCTGCGGCTTCATAGCCTGTGATGTTACTGAGACTTATATCCATATGTTTCCCTCACTAGCTTTCTAGTCTAGTTTCATATTTTTTGGATTTGCCTATGTAAAACCTGTTTGTAAACATCACCCAAACCTTTGTCTGCATGAAGGTTTTGAATTATTACCCTTGCCCCTTTGTTATGGTGGCCTGTGTTAATGTTCAGCTTTGATCTTGCATCCAAACCTGTGTCATTTTCGTGATAACGAGACTACAGCTTGATACTTGTCTCTCCAGGGAAAGACTGTGAGCTCACTGTTAGGATGCCAGAACGCGGTGTGGCCTACTGATCCCAACGTACACTAACAGGACTATGGGAAAAACACTTTTGTGCAGCTCAAAAAAACTCTTACCCCCACTGTCCAGTTAGAAGGTGTAGTCTAAATTGATAAAGGTCTTCAGTTAGAGAAGGTGTAATAATAACTCATTAGAAAGATGAGCAACTGTTACTCACTCACTTACAGCAACTGCTTTATCCTTGCAGTGAATCCAGAAGCCATACCAGGAACATAGGGTGTGAGCCAGGAATACACCCTTAATGGGACTCTAGTCAGGGCACCATGCACACACACATTCATTCATTCATAACGAGGAGCAATTTATCTTAGCCAACCCACCTACTGGCAATGTTATGGGGAGGTGGAAGGAAACCCACTCAGACAAAGGAAAACATGTAAACGGGGACGCTGGACCTGCTGCACCACCATGCCACCCAAGCAACTATTACTACATCATAAAATCTTAGAGCCTATCATGATTAATATGCAAATGCAGGCTGAGCAAAACGTCGCTCGTCTTATGGTATGATGCTGTTTTACCAGGGCATGGGTGCAGGGTATATATAGAGGGTTTGGGGAATTTTCTATCTGCATACTAATAGAGTCTGGATTTATTAGTTAATAGTGTAGATGTCTTTGTGCCTTTTTATGTCAAATAATAACATGTTTGGAAACTGCCCCATCAAGTGATTTGCAAGCAAATATAGAAAAAAATGATGGCCTTGGGGCATGGTTTAGCAGGAGTTTGAATGGGAAGGGAGTAGTTGAGACAAGAGGGAAGGATAATGGCTGATTTGGCACACCTCACTCTTGTTTCTCTAGTCATTATTTCTATTTTATAACTTTATCTCCCTTTGTCAAGCAGGTGTGAAAGTGCATCATTGATGTGTATATAATAGCATTAGAGTTGAACAGAACCTCAGGTGAGTTGGTGAAAACCCTTGTCATAGACAGACATGTTAGAGAACATGCACTCTTAACAGAGCCCCACTTCTCTACAGCAGACAGACGGCGCCAAGGACACACACTCACACAGACACACAACTCACCCATTGGCCCTGAGTGCTGAGAGATGAACTGTAAACATCCAACACGCATACACCAATGCACATCCACGAAGACACTGGCTGTCAACAACGAGTGTGCGTGATGAGTGAAGGTGAGAGGTTCGTTTTAGGTGATGAGGTTCAATGTGTGAAATAAGGCTTGAGTATGTGTGTGTGTGTGCGGGTGTGTGCTACATGGGTTTGTGTGTGTGTGTGTGTGTGTGTGTGTGCATAGTTGAGTTAGAGTCAAACTATGGAAAATGGAGAGAAAAAGTAAACAAACAAATGCATTCTCCAGTAAAGCTCCTGATGTTGCTTCTACATGTGTGTGTGTGTGTCTGTCTGTATGTGTGCGCATGTGTGTGCGCCTGTGTGTGCATGGGTTTGTGTATGTGTGTGTGCGCATGTGTGTGTGCGCATGTGTGTGTGCGCCTGTGTGTGCATGGCTTTGTGTGTGTGTGTGTGTGTGTGTGTGTGTGTGTGTGTGCGTGTGTGTGTGCGTGTGTGTGTTTACACTGTGTAGGTGTATGTGTGACATGCTGATCAATTCAGTGCTGCCAATAAATATTAGCATGTTTCCAGCTTCTTTGCAGCTTATTTACAGACAAATACACACACACACATACACACACAAATACAAAGACTTACTTCTGAGATAAATATATCTTGTGCAGGCCCAGAGAGATGCACACAGTTGTGTAGTTATGGGCTTCCCAGAAAGCAAATACCCAATATGTCTATTTCTGTATATTTCTCTCTTTTTCTCACTCCAGTACTTCACTTTCCCATTTTTTCTTTTAGTCTCATTTTGACTTTCCTTTACCCCATCACTCCATTACTTTTCCAGAGTGAAACTGGGCTTAGTCCACTCCTAAAATATATCTGCAGTTAGTTCTATAACTATTGGCACCCTTTGCAAAAATGTGCAAAATGTACATGTAAAATAAATAACAAATGAAAAGAGTGATGTTTTGAGCTTACACATACTGTATAGTTTTATTTCAGTACAATATTTTCTCAAATTTAATAGTTTTTTTTTTAGTTTCTAAATTATCAGCACCCCCCACAATTAATTTTTGGTGAATATTAATGCATCCTCTTCCAGGCAAATTTGAACAAGTCCTGACTTTTGAAACTTTTTATAATGACCTTGATTAATCATAATAAACTTTTAAATACTTAAGCTTTTTTTATATCCATTATCTGACTTGTGCAGATCAGCAACCATCTGTGTTGAAAGCTCTTCTGGTTTTCCTCAAGATGATGGATAAAAAATGGATTGAACATGTCTACAACCTCATATTTAAACACCAGGGAACAAGAAGTGGTCAAAGGCGACAACACCAGTCCCTGGAGGCCAATGGCAATTTTATAATAGATTTTTTTTTCAAGAATACAATCAAAAATTTTTTTTTATTCTGTTTTTGAGAGAAAATGGTATTATTTTACAATTGTTTTTGTTTGAACAAACATGAGTAGGTTTGCATATACACCATATTGCCAAAGGTTTTGGGACACCCCTCCAAATCATTGAATTCAGGTGTTCCAATCACTTCCATGGCCACAGGTGTATAAAATCAAGCACCTAGGCATGCAGACTGCTTCTACAAACATTTGTGAAAGAATGGGTCGCTCTCAGGAGCTCAGTGAATTCAAGCATGGTACCATGATAGGTTGCCACCTGTGCAATAAGTCCATTTGTGAAATTTCCTCACTACTAAATATTCTACGGTCAACTGTTAGTGGTATTATAACAAAGTGGAAGCAATTGGGAACAAGAGCATCTCAGCCACGAAGTGGTAGGCCAGGTAAAATCACAGAGCGGGGTCAGCGCATGCTGAGGCGCACAGTGCGCAGAAGTTGCCAACTTTCTGCAGAGTCAATAGCTACAGACCTCCAAACTTTGTGTGGCCTTCAGATTAGCTCAAGAACAGTGTATAGAGAGCTTCATGGAATGGGTTTCCATGGCCGAGCAGCTGCATCCAAACCTTACATCACCAAGTGCAATGCAAAGTGTCGGATGCAGTGGTGTAAAGCGCCGCCACTGGACTCTAGAGCAGTGGAGACGTGTTCTCTGGAGTGAAGAATCACGCTTCTCTGTCTGGCAATCCGATGGACGAGTCTGGGTTTGGCGGTTGCCAGGAGAACGGTACTTGCCTGACTGCATTGTGCCAAGTGTAAAATTTGGTGGAGGGGGGATTATGGTGTGGGGTTGTTTTTCAGGGGTTGGGCTTGGCCCCTTAGTTCCAGTGAAAGGAACTCTTAATGCTTCAGCATACCAAGACATTTTGGACAATTTCATGCTCTCAACTTTGTGGGAACAGTTTGGGGATGTCTCCTTCCTGTTCCAACATGACTGCGCACCAGTGCACAAAGCAAGGTCCATAAAGACATGGATGAGCGAGTTTGGTGTTGAGGAACTTGACTGGCCTGCACCTCAACCCGATAGAACACCTTTGGGATGAATTAGAGCGGAGACTGCGAGCCAGGCCTTCTCGTCCAACATCAGTGCCTGACCTCACAAATGCGCTTCTAGAAGAATGGTCAAAAATTCCCATAAACACACTCCTAAACCTTGTAGAAAGCCTTCCCAGAAGAGTTGAAGCTGTTATAGCTGCAAAGGGTGGGCCACAGATTAAGAATGGGATGTCCTTAAAGTTCATGTGCATGTAAAGGCAGACACCCCAAAGCTTTTGGCAATATAGTGTATATTTTTGGCCATTTTCATGGAGTGCCAATAATTCTGATGTTTATTGGAAGAGATTACAAATTACAATGTATTTTATTACAATACACTGATTTTTCGTATCTGCAAACCCCTCCATATGTCTTCACTGGACCAGGCTATCTATCAGAAAAAACAAACAAAAAAATAAATATGAATTGAAATGTGAGACAGAGAAGCATTGAAGTGTGTGTGTGTGTGTGTGTGTGTGTGAGAGAGAGAGAGAAAGAGATGAAATGAAGGAGAGGTCATCTACTTGCCACATTCCACACATGACCGCGAGTGACATCACAGAAATTATTACAGCTCTTGGTCCTATACAGGACCACTCTTGCTTTTGTGTGTGTGTGTGTTTGATTCACTCAAGCTGTCTGGAATGCGACTGTCTGACTGTAGATGTGTCTCGTTTGTCATTTCTGACTGGCAGCAAAAGACCAAACATGCCGCTCAACACTCAGCCACACACACACACGCAGGTCACAAGCCATGTGCTACGACCAGCCTTCACCCACTGCATACACTCTCCCTCACACACTGCACAGGCATGTGACCTCCAAATCCAAGACAAGAAATGCATTTCAGCCGATTAAACCCTTTGACAATGACCTGAGTCACGACCTTCAGTACTACAATGAGCTGAGGCACATTCAGACATTTTTGCCTTTTCTTTTTTCATTTTCTCATATTCCTACTTCTGACATGCCATGACAAAAGAAGAACAGAAGTCCTGATTGAGTATAGATTGTGCAAGTAAAATGCCACTAATGTCTCATTCAGGCCATGTGGAAGAATTTGTATAGAATGTCTTCATACATTGGTATTTTGTTTACAAGGTAAAAATGGTCATTATAGTTGTCAACATTAGCTAGCATTAGCATATAGCTGTATTAGTGTTAAACATTAGAATAACTATCTTAATCTTTAGAAAGACTGAAGCAGGTGGTACAATTTAGGAGTCTCAAATCATTATAAATACATTATACAATTCTATTCGACAATTAGAATACCTCTGACGCAGAGCGTGTTCACACTGGCAGCTGTAATAGAAGCGCCCTAACTTTCAGTTTGGTCAAAGAAACTGGGGGTTGATGTGAATGTGATAATTACAGCTACAGCTATATGACATGAACGCAATTTGCAGTAAGAAACATGAAAACTCATGAGTTCAAAAGCAGAGTGCCAGGTCTCTGTTATAAAAACACTCCAAAAACAGCCCATTAAAAAAAGCTAATTCTGCCCTTTCCATGCCATATGTCCAACATAATGACTACAAATGCATAATGTACTGTAACATTAAAGTGTAACATCATACATTTCTACAAAACAGTACTAAAACATGCAACTTCCCTAAACAGCTCTTTCACCACAATTATAATATGGCCTAGTAAAATCCTTTGAGAGAAAGCTAGACACATCCACCAATAACACTGCCGATTGTTCAATGTCAATTGGTTTTGCAGCTGTAAGAATGTAATTTGGCATAAGACTGAATCATCGGTACCAAGTGGTGCAACAAAAAACAGTCACTCTATCAAATCGGGAGTGTGAATCCCGACGATGCCACAGCCATCCATGGCTAGAGAGCAAAAGTGGCTGTGCTCTCTCTCCTGTCATTCACAGTGACACTAGCCAGCTGTAGGCATCTGCAGTATGCAGAAGAGGGCAGATAGCGCTTTCGTCTGAGTGTGTTACACTGCCCCTTGTTGCAGCGGTTTGAAAAGATGTGGTTGGTTGTCTTCACACGTCTTGGAGGAAGCACTTAGCCTTCAGCCTCCCCAGTTGGTGGCTGTTGTATGACAGAGAAGAGCAGGCTGGTAGGTGGGAATTTTCCAATGACCACATTGGGGACAACACTGGGGGGCCAGGATCAGTTCAAGACTCTGTGGTGACTTGTGTTTTATTTCAAATCAGAACACAACATTGACACTACTACATTTCAAACTGATGACTGTAGGGTGCATAGAGACAAATCTGTGTATGACCTGCTTGATGCAACACTAGGACACTTGACCACAGAAAATCCCCAGAAAACTGGAGGCATTATTTGAAATAGCAGGTGAAACACGAAAACAGGTCCTATAAAATCTTTCTGAAATGTGCATAATCAGTGAAAGAGTGAGCTAAAACTGACAAGAACTGACTCAAATGAAGCTTATCCTTACATATCCTGTCATAAATAAAGGATAGCTATGGGAATAAGTAACCCAATTCACCAATATACGTACAAGGTAATACATTCATAGAGTACATCGATTGTTTTCAAAGCAAGGTCCAGGGACCCCCAGGTGTATATAAAGAATAGTCATTTATATTTAAAAAATTGTTATAGTTATGAAAATTACAATCCAACACTTGGTATTGAGTTCTTTTTTTTTTTTGACTGGACACTTGAATTGAATGTCTTTAAGCCAAACCTTAATAACTCAAAAACATGTAGCCTATAAAGAATGGCAACTTGGACCTAATGTGCTCTATTGGTGGAAAGTTCAGGGACAAAAAGCTCCATGACTCCAAAAATAGTCAGAATATTACTGTACACATTAGAATAATGAGCCTAATCATGAAGAATGAATCACTTGCATACAGTTCTACTGACTAGTTCATAAAATAAATCTGTGCAGAGGGGATCTGTTGATTATTTATTTATTTATTTATTTATTTGCTTGTTTATTTTAACAGATAAAGGGGTTCCTGGCTGCAAATTTTGCAGTAAAGTACAAAGCTAAAGCTGAGAATAGGATCAAGAATGGAAACAATCTTGTGTGGCCTCTAGTGCATGCTGGGAAGTTTAGGGGTGTGGTGGGCAATACGTCCTTGTCAGTGTGTTTTTGTGACCATTTTGGGGTCAGTTTCTATTCATTTGGTTATAAGTAAATTATTTTATTTAAATGTGAATACGTTTTAATATACAAGGATAATTAACCTAATGTATGCAAAACACTCAACCGCCAACCAGCTGGAGTTCAAAAGCAGACGGTTCTGTGGAAAACTCAGTGACTTGGCAACACTACAAATCTAATATATATATATATATATATATATATATATATATATATATATATATACATATAATACCCAAACAGTCATTTTGAAGCTCCTCTTCTTAAATAATGATTTATCTTCTACTTATCAAAGAACTGTCTGAGATACCAAAATCACTGTCGTTAAATTCCAAAATTAATACACAGAGATGAAAAAGTAGGATCAAAGCCACAGACCTAGACACACAAACATACACACACACAAAATTGTAGGCAGACCTTCAGAGCGGTGGATGCAGGTGTGTTGGTTGTCGCTCAGGAAGAAGCCCTCTTTGCACTGGCACTCGTAGCTGCCCATGGTGTTCACGCAGATCTGCTGGCATCCGCCATTGTTGTCCTGACACTCGTCCACGTCTACCACACCAGACAGAAAGACAAACAGTCATTTCCATGTGCCCACACACACACACACACACACACACACATACAAACAAACAGAGCCACCGTTTTTGTTTTTTTTTTTACCCTGTAATCAAAAGCCCACACAGGTATTTGTGAAAGTGAATGCTTTTGTTTATTTGTGGTCCTCCTGTTTTTCCTCCTCACAATTTGATGTAGCTGGGAAACACAGCCAGTTAGACGCAGAACAGGAATGTTCCGGCATCCACACAAGCATCCTCCCGACAGCCAAACAAATAAACGCAGTGGCCTGGACACGCACAGGTAGTTGGTCAGAGGCACAAACAGAGAAGTAGACAGACAGACGGGTCAGTTAGAGAGCAGACAGGCCTCGAGTTCTCACGGAAATGAGCTCTAAGATTTAAGAAGTCCTCTTCAATTGAGTTCAGCCTTCAAACCATTTCTCAAGCTGTGTATTGCTAACATTACATGCAGGTCATGCTGTTTAATGCTGTCATGTAAGTGTGGTCATATTTGTATAGGCAATGCCATGCCTTTGACAGGTCTATAAATGTATTGGTGTGCTGGTTGGCGTGACATTTTAGCAGTGGAAAACAGTAATACACTTGAGTGAGTTTTATTTAGTAATGATGCAACAGCCTGCTACTTTGGAGACTCAGGTCTGAAACTTACTCTGACCAGTTCTGTGACCTCAGATTGGCAAAGTGCAACATCCACCATCTTTAGACTTGCCTGTGTCTGAAAACTTAAAGGTACAGTTTTACATCTGACTGTTACAAAGCACCGAAACTGGAGACTGTTTCCATAAATGTTAAATAAGGTCTCCTCACCAAAAACTTCACCATAGAAGCAGTTATATATGGTTCTTCATTGATGTTTATGTGGAGCATTTGCCATACAAATCCCTGTGAAGGAGCTGTTACTATAGAAACCATAACCTATTAGAATGAGTGCAATAATAATAATAATATAAACCTGTGACTGCCTCACAGCTGGAACTACTGTCCAAGCTGCTGTTATAGAAAATTATATTATACTGCTGTTGATTTTCAACAGCAAATCTGAAAATTTGACAACATATAATCACTGACATGGTGAAGGAGAACTTTACAGAAAACTTTAATTTAACATTTTTTCTGACACAGGACAAGTCTTCACGTTGGAGGACTTTGCACTTTCTGATTTCTCAGTTACATGATGAGCTGCATTTTTTTTTTTTTTGTCTTAATACCTTTAAGAGAGAGAAAAATAAGAGAGTCTGGTGAGGGAACAAGTGTTTATAGCTGATATAACATAAGTGATCACAAGAACTAACTTGTTTCATGGACATTCCACTATATTTAATGTAACTATAAAAGGATAAAAGAGTGGCATGCCATTAATTAATAAATATAAAAGTGTACCTGTTGGCAAATTGCTCTGCTATAAGACCAATAAAACACATGGTATTGGAAAATAATTAACTTCAGGGTTTTAAACACCCCAACATGAATTATTTTCCTGTAACACACCCCCAAGTGATTTATTTAATCAACACTTTATAACCAGTCAAACTTGGAACTTCAGCAGCACTGTGGTATAAAGTTCATTAATGAAACATTCATCTTTAGGTCTGATACCAATAACGTGCCCAGAAAATTTGACCACTCCTGGTGTATTTACAGATGTCAGAGCATGAAATATTCATCGATTCCAATCAAAGTCCAAGTCATATACACTATATTACCAAAAGTATTCGGTCACCCATCCAAATGATCAGAATCAGGTGTCCTAATCACTTGGCCTGGCCACAGGTGTATAAAATCAAGCACTTAGGCATGCAGACTGTTTTTACAAACATCTGTGAAAGAATGGGCCGCTCTCAGGAGCGCAGTGAATTCCAGCGTGGAACTGTCATAGGATGCCACTTGTGCAACAAATCCAGTCGTGAAATTTCCTCGCTCCTAAATATTCCACAGTCAACTGTCAGCTTTATCATAACAAAATGGAAGAGTTTGGGAACAACAGCAACTCAGTCACGAAGTGGTAGGCCACGTAAACTGACGGAGAGGGGTCAGCGGATGCTGAAGCGCATAGTGCAAAGAGGTCGTCGACTTTCTTCACAGTC
>CM040992.1:6061397-6102495 GCA_022985145.1 Pangasius djambal
TTTTTTTTTTTTTTTTTTTTTTTTTTTTTTTTTTTTTTTTTTTTTTTTTTTTTTAAGAGTTTCAAGTCCATAATGCTGTACTGGCTTCATATACCAAATATGACTTTTGGTATATTACAAAATACAAACAGGAAAGTTGTAACCCTTTCATTCCAAAAAAATACACTACATATATGGTGCTGTAACTGTGAAACTCTAATGAGAGCTCAGGACATTTCCTCTACTCTAGTACCACTTCCTGGTTGCTTCCAGGTTCTAGACTATTCAAACAGCTTATGTTTGTTAGCTCATTGTGAAGTCTTGCCATTCCTAGCATGTGTGGAATTTCTGAGCCTTTTGTTATTTCCAACTTCTTTGCTTTGTTTTGGATTTGTCTTTGGATTACCCTTCGCCCTTGTCTGTCTCGTCGATATTTAATGGCCTTTGCCTGACAAATGGCTGAGTGATACTGGATCTCATTCTCACATTTGTCTATCAAGATCTGTATTAAAACCCCATATCCTATATGTTACAGAATCCTTATACTGATGCCTTTTTATCTTAAAAGTCTTTATGGGTCTTATTGTAATTAAAATCCCACCCCACCCCCCATTTTATCCCTGCCAATTCCTATTCACCATCCAGACAACAGCTACCAAACCAAGGAGGCTGAAGGCTAACTACTTCCTACTACCTACCTACACCTACTTCCTCTGAAGCCAGCTCACCTACACCTACTTCCTTTGAAGCCGGCTCACTGCATCGAACTTTCAAACTGCTGCTCATGCAGTGTCACAGCGCAGCATAACACACACGGAGGAAAGCGCTATCTACCCTCTTCCTCATACATGAACTCACAGATGCCTACAATTGTCTAGTGTCATTGTGATTGGCAGGACAGTGAGAAAACACCTTCCCTCCTTCCCAGAGAGCACAGCTAATATTGGATGGCTGTGGCCAAGTCGTAATCTCTGGCCCAGAACACAATTGCTTTCCTGTTGCACCACTCAGAAGCCTTTTACCAGATTTTTTATATAATGCTGTCATCTATACCATCAAAAGAGTAGACATGATAAGAAGTTATATTTGTGATAATAAATTACTAAAAATCTATACTATCTATACTCTTTGTACAATAGAAGAAATATAGTAGCAATAAAGTGTCTACTAAACAATCTGAGGACCCTCAGCAACAAGCAGAGTCATAAAGAGATGCACTCTATCCACTTATAGTTCCACATATAGTTCACTATTATGTGAAAAAGATTATCCAGTGAGCTCAAAAAATCCCACAATGAACTAATATTTTAGTTTATAAATTGTGTACCTTATCAAGAACAGAATACCCATAATGCACGTTGCTGTTTGAAAGGAACAGAGTCAAGGACACCATACTAGTCACTGCTTTTGAATGTAAAAGCAAACCCTTTTACAAATTAATCTCTCTTTTTTTTAAAACAAAACAAAAAACTCAGTTTGGTCCTTTGGTATCCATTCTTTTCCCTTTCTGAATGAAGTGAGTGAGTTGAGAAGACAAAAAAAGAGGTTAAAGATAAACAGACAGGCAGATAAAAAGATAAGCCACAGCAGCAGCGCAGACATTAAAACAGCCAAATGATCAACACATTGAGTCCAGCTGCCGGCACAGGCAGGGAAAATAAATACGAATTGAAATGAAAAAAGACGGGGAGGAACTGCACCAGATTACCCTTTAATCAGCCTCCCCCATTAGCCAATCTTAAATCAATTAGAGCTTAAACTTGTTGACATGTGGCATCTGGGAGTCTGTGAAACGACTTCCGACATGAGCTCCAACACACAGAGAGGCTGTTTCACCCCTGTGTGTACTCTGAACCTCTTGCTCTGTGTGTGTGTGTGTGTGTGTGTGTGTGTGTGTGTGTGTGTGAAGTTCTCATTTAAAACAAACACATTACTAAGCGAGGACATTTCTAAGCAAACCTGAACACACACACTCCACAAAAATATTCACTGTAGTGAATTCAACTATGGTTGGTGCAGCTTATCTAAACCTAATTTAACTTCTTAATTTCGCAGCCTACGTTATGTTCTGAGTGTTACACAATGCTAACATGAGAACAATTAATGCCACTGGAGTCCATTTATGGTGGTCAGTCAACTGCCGGTTACTGCTGTCTCCCCTGAGTTCAGTGGAAACGGTGACATCATCTGTCTGAGACGAAAGGAGAGTGACGTGAACGCTTGATGTGCTAGATGAGTAAAAGATGGAAAAAAAGATGGAGAAGCAAAGCAGGGAGTCTACAGAGAAAGAGTGTGAATAACAGCATGTAAAAACAGGGGTGAGGAAGGTAAAGCTTTAATAAACCTGGCAAAAAATAATCTCACTTGTCATGAAAATTTGTCACTAGTGACCTGTGATCTAAATCCTCTCAGTCGGTGGCTCTCAACATGATAACTACTTTGTTATAGTGGTGAAGATCACAAACTCACACAAGTATGCACAAATATAACTTCATTATAATTTATTATTGATTTCATGCTTGACTGGACACTCGAATTGACTCAAAAACAAATAGCATAATATAATACTACTACTACTACTACTACTACTACTAATAATAATAATAATAATAATAATAATAATAATATAAAAATGTGGACCTGATATATTCTGTAGAAAGTACAGAATACATATATATATATATATATATATATATATATATATATATATATATATATATATATATATAATATATTATTGCACATATTTAGTTAAAAGGGTGCATAGTTTGAGAACCCCAGCTCCAAGAAACCCTAAACTCAAAAATTATAATTTTAAATTATCCTCTTCGACAGCATGCTCTGATTATATTACCTACTAAATTGGTATTTGGGTCAAATTAGCACAAATGTCCATCCATCCATCCATTTTCCATACTGCTTATCCTATGCAGGGTCATGAGGGAGCCTGAAGCCTATCCCAGGGAACTCGGGGCATGAGGCAGGGACACCCTGGACGGGGGGCCAGCCCATTGCAGGGCACAATCTCACACACATACCCATTCACACACTACAGACAATTTGGAATTGCCAATCAGCCTGGGGAAGGAAACTGGAGTACCCAGAGGAAACCCCCAAAGCACTTTTTAAACTCCACACACGCAGGGCGGGGGCAGGAATCGCAACCTCAACCCCGGAAGTGCGAGGCAACAGTGCTGGCCAGTGCGACCACAAATGTCATATTTTTTCAATTTAAAACAGAGACTTTCTCAATATTTCTGTAAAATATTTCAGTAATTAGATCAAAGTTATGTATGAACTCTAGTGATAATACTAAATAACTTCCACAGCTTTGGAAACTATTAGCCACAGAACCTGCCTACTAGATAGCTATCCTAGCCACAAAACCTGCATACTAGCCAGTTATCCTAGCCACAAACCTGCATACTAGCCAGTTATCCTAGCCACAAACCTGCATACTAGCTAGCTATCCTTGCCACAAAACCTACCTACTAGCTAGCTAGCCTAGCAACAGAACCTGCATACTAGCCAGCTATCCTAGCCACAAAACCTGCATACTAGCCAGCTATCCTAGCCACAAAACTTGCATACTAGTCAGCTATCCTAGCCACAAACCTGCATACTAGCCAGCTATCCTTGCCACAAAACCTACCTACTAGCTAGCTAACCTAGCAACAGAACCTGCATACCAGCTAGTTACCCTAGCCAGAGAACCTGCCTTCCAGCTAATTAACCTAGCCTAGCTAACCCTAGCAGAAATGAACAAAATAGCATTCATTTTTATATTTTCTAGGTTTGGCTATTGATAACTTACTGAGAATATGAGAATATGTAAATCGAGACTAAGATAATTAAACCCTACTTGGTCCCAGCTGTATGTGAGCTAGTGTACTAGCGGTTAACTAGCCAGATAGCTAACTTGGCTAATATGAGTGATGACAAAATCTTGTGTTGGAATGAATTTGAAAAGGTTTGGCTACTGATAAAGTAACAAATAATCGAGAATATGGTTGAGGTTAATGAGGTTAAATAACAATCAGTGACTGAAATCTCGCTAATCTCTCCTACTCAGCTTAGTAGGAGTTAACTAGCAGCATAGCTATGTTAGTTAATGGTAGAGATATTAAGATATTTAGGAGGTTGGGAGACATGAGGATGCTTCCAAATTGCATATTTGTATAGATCCTAGCATTTTTATTGATTTTTTATTGATTTTGGAAATTGTGGTTTAAATAATCTTCAGGTAAATAAGTGAAAGTTCAGGAAGATGTTCATAAAGCCAGGTCTTCTCATTACAGCGGTCAGCCATCAGGTTTCCATTTTCATCTAAAAGTAAAAGACTCCAGAGACACCCTGAGAACATCATTTATCAGCAGCCGGTTTAAGGAGCCGTGAACCTCTGAGACATAATTTCACAGGAACAGAAGAGGGGAAATTACAGACATAGAATATTTAAAAGCTTCAGGGCTCAATTTTCGTCCAAATGTAATTTCTCTCAATCAGAAATGAACCCAGCTGCACTGATATGAGTAGAGCCGTGCAACTGGGTGTGTGACATTCGAAATTCAAACGCAATGTTAAACAGTGTCCTGGACTTCAAAGCGCAGGCTTAAACATCCTGTCACATTTCTCACAACTCCTTTTTGTGGATGTGCACTGTTTACATTACCTCACCTTAGCATATATAGCCAACCTCACTCAAGTACTAACTAAATACACCTGACTGAGTTATTTTATTTGATTTAATTATTTTAACAAATGAGAAGTTGTGAAATCTGAAATATAAAGCACAGAAAGTGAGTTAATTTATAAAATAAACAGAATCAGTGGTTTAGCCTGACCTTTTAAAATGGGGTGGCCAGGTTAGACCCAATGAATTTATTAGTGTGGCAATCTAGGGTGGGGCAAACTACAAATTAACATCCATAAAAAAATAAGATAATGTGGCTCCCCCTACCTACATATGGCTTCAGTAGGATTCCCATTGCACATACAGTAAAAGGCACACGGCTAAGCAACGTCTAGCAAGCTACAGTACAAAAAGTCATAGCTAACATAACATTAGGCTACATCTTATAAACTACTCTAGCTTTACAAATTCAAATAAGTAGCTAGCAGTAGGTAAGAACATACTTAACAAATCCAGTGTTATTGAACATTGTTAATTTTTAAAAAAATGTTTGTATGTTTGTAAGTTGTTTGTTTGTTGTGGTCAGTGGGGTCAGGGAATTGCTCACTTCTGTGTGAGCTAGCTTCACTTGTCTAAACTTGCTTGTGACTGTATGACATAACACTCGTTGACAATGCTCACTGGCGTATCATAGCGAGATTTACCAAGTCGTTCAATGTCATGTGACATTGTTAACCGCACTGACTAATAATAACAACAACAACAACAATAATAATAATAATAATAATAATAATGATAATAATAATGGTCTTTCTGGGGTGGCCATGCTTCACGCTTCACATGAGGGGGCAGTGACCACACCTGGCCACCCCTTAGCTATGCTCATGAACAGAATGTTTAACCAAACGAATTAATTTTGCTACGTTTTGTTGTAAGTTCCATCAGCCAGCTGACCATATCTACCACTTAAATATTGCCATCAATCTAAAAAGTGAAATCTTAGATATCATTTCAAAAATAAGTGCTAAATGACTCTTTTTATTTTTAAAGAAAATGAGAGGAACTAATTTGATTGGATACTGCAGCAGCATATCTAAACACGGCTCTTATTAATGTATATATTCTATCCCCGCCCCTTTCTACTACTACATTGCTTTGCTCCAGGTTACCATCTGCATCAATATACAGTATGCCATGCTTGCACCACTTTGAATAGGAGTGAAGTGTGCAGAAGACTAAAGAAAAGAGAAATCCAGGACAAAGGTAAAGACAAGAAGGAAAGTGAGAGAAACATACAGAAAAAAAAGAGAGAAAGTAGGGATGTAGAACAGCAGAGCTCTCTTAAGTGTCGGCCCTCTAAGGTCTTGTCTTGGTTCCCAGCGCCACCATTTAGTCTTCTATTTGAAACACTCCACAATAAAGATGTCAAATAGAGAACAAGCCCGTTGCTTCTGGGGAAAGAGTCTGGAGTTGTTCCAGAGAGACAGACGGCCAAAATAACCAAGAAATTACTGAGAGAGAGAGAGAAAAGAGATATGAGGGGAGGATCGGAAAAATAAGATGTCAGGAAGATCAGCACGGGAGAGAAACAGTAGTGAGAGTATCGAGACAGTGAGAGAGAGAGAGAGGAACACAGTGGCAAAGGATAATAAAAGCATGAACTCTGATAAGTTTACAGAGATAAAGATAAACAGCAGAGACATTAGTGAGAGTAGACTGAGAGGCAAAAGGAGAAGATAACAGACTCAGTATGTTGCAATGCAATGAAAACAGAATGAGTCAGGGAAAAAAGGACAACAAGGAGAAAGAGAATTAGAGACAGAGACATAGCAGAGACATGAGACATAAGGTAGCTGGAACAGAAAAGTGATGAAGGGCTGCGTTGTGCCGTGCTGCTCGGATATTTATCATCATTAGTGAGTGCTAATATAAAACGATGAGGTCAGCATCCTGAAACTCAATCACACTGCCAGCTCTTCTATTTCTTTTGGATTCATCAAGCAGGGAGGAGAGGAGGAGAGGCCGAGTCGTCCAAAGCTTGTCCTCCTTCGCCAAGCTACTCGTGTGCTGTCCTCCAACTCCTCACACTCTATCACTCTCTTAGTAACCCCTGTGCACACTGATGCTTGAAAGACATTTTAAAAAAGAGATGTAGATAATGGTCCAGTTTTCTTCCAGAGTTTTTAAAGCAGTAGAAAGATAACTATTTTGATCATATACAAGCTCTCAAACTTAATATTAACCAAAAAGAACTGACCAAAAGTTATGATGTGTAAAGACTGGTCCAATAATGGACATTTATCAACATGCCAAGGCATGTCTTTCAACCTATCAATCTGCACTGGCTTGTAGCATGAATAAAAATGGATGTGTGAAGTTCCGCAGCATGAAAAACCCACATACACATTTAACTTTTCAACAGATTCCTGAACCCCCACAGCAAGCCCCCTAAAACATTAAACTAGTCCTGCCTGTCAGAGTCATGGAATTTCACATTCAAACCATTTAAATAAATATGCGATGGTGAGTTATTAATTTTCTCTGACTTTTCCCTTCACGAGTCCATTTTTAACCACTAACATAAACATCCACAGTGCCAGTTGGATTCTGGGAAATGGATGCGATTGCGCCACTGGTGACACTTGAGGTGACATTTTAAAGAGAAGAAAATAACCGGGAGGGTTTTTTTTGCCAGCCGACTCCTGTCAGCGGGAGTGGAATGAGGGAGCTGGGCTAGATGAGGCTGCACTTCCCAAAGCGCACAGAGGCGTGTTTGTTTACGCTTACGGAGGGGTCTTTGGAGAGGTCACTTGGCAAAGAGAAGAGGAGAGAAAAACTCTTCAAGAGAAAGTGGACTAGAGACAGGCTAGCTGTGTGTATGGTGGAGGCAGAGTTTGGTTTTCTAGTATATGGGTGCAAGCTGAAATCATATAGGCCTGCAGCACCATGATATAATCTAGGGGAAATTCTCAATATAAAAGTAAAAATGGCAAGAGTAAAATGACTTAAAATGACAGCTGATGACTTAATTCCTTCATGACAGTTGAAGGGGAGAAACTAGCCTCTGCCCCCTTAGCTGACTATAGTGCCTCAGTGCTCATAATGTAGATTGCACTTGCATTGCTTTAGAAATTTTGCTTTATAAATTTTGCCATGACACATTTCTGAATACAATGATGCATTAAATCTACTTTGTGTAGCTCAAAGTGTATGCATTTGTGTAGATACGTAGGGGCTCTTAACCTTCACTCTCCCTGATTAGTATGATAGGAGATACCTGGCTGATGGGTGGAAATTAGGGAGAAAATGGAAGGGAAAAAGGGGGGGGGGGAATCATATCTAACAGGTTACAGGTCAAGAACAGTGATATTCAACTACAATTTGTGAAGGTCCAGCTATGTAAAATTCCTCGATTACAAAAGGCCAGACAAGCAACTAACATGCTAAAAGTTATCAATGACTAGCTATAAATAATACATCAATTTGAAGTTGTTATGTTTTGTTTCACAGTAACATAGCCCCACAGACTTTACACAGATGAGACATAACTTGAAGTTTACACCATAGGAAAGTCTTCAGGATGGATCAAAAAAAATCAGACTCTTTATTAGTACCTAGAATAATGAAGACTGCAGCAGTGGGCAGAGCCTTTTCCTGCAAACCCCCCAAATATGCTTTCAAGTTAGTGGTCTCATTCTTTAAGTCTAGGACGAAAACCTATTTGCTTCGTCAAGATTATTGTTAATAACTTTTCTGCATGCAGATCTGGCTCATGGGCATAGAGTGTTTCGGTAAACTGGGATATTTGGATGCTGCCATCCCCTGTCATATCTATTTATGCCAGAATCCCTTATAAACCATGATAGGACATGAGCATACCTATCTCCCTCTCACTCTCTCTCTCTGCTGAGTGACTCCTTCTGCCCTCCAGACCTGCCTGGCCCATGATGCTCTATTTTGGCTTGGAGCTTCTGTCACCTTAGAATCACTTGCTGCTACTGAAGATGGCCTCACGTGGATAACGTAAAGATTGCCGTGAGATATCTTAGAGATTGCTGTGGATGGTACCACATGGATACCCTCAAGGTTGTTTTAGATGGTCTGACTTGAATAGCTTAAAGACTGCACTTACTGAAGACAGTTTATGTCCAAGTTTCATTCATTTTTCAGTATTCAACACACTCAGTACTGTTATAATCACTCTATCTGGTGTAAATCAGAAGAGGATTGGTTCCTCTCAAGGTTTCTTCTACATGTCATCTCAGGCTTGCCCGTTTACCTCTGGCTTAATCATTAAGGGTCTAAATCTAAATCTATATCCAGATTTCTGTAAAACTGCTTTGTTATAATGTCCATTGTTAAAAGTGCTATATAAGTAAAACTGAATTGAACTGTTTGCTTCTGGATGTACAGTTGTAAATTTTTGAACATACAATCAAGAGCAAGCTGCAATTTTCTTACCTAGACAGTTATGTCCATCATCTGCCAGCATGAAGCCATCATAGCACGTGCATCTGTAGTTACCAGGGATGTTGATGCAGTCGTGCACGCACCCGCCATTGTAGTCATTATCACACTCGTCCATATCTAAAAGACAATACACACAGGCAAAAAACAAACATATTAGTATTAAATTCATTCATTCATATTACATATATTTCATTTTAACTGTTCAGTATTACATTCATTACACACATACCCAAACTCCAATCGCACTCGTATACATTGATGCTGTTTATTTCCTTTCCGCATCAAAGCGTGCTAGTTTATGACTTTGGGAGCAAAAAAGTGCTGTCAAAGTACACAAACTTGTCAAACCCAGAGCCAGCTCATCCTTAAAGAATCTGTAAACATGTTTTTTTTGTAGCTTGGTGTTTTGGTTTTGCGTGTTTAGATGGAAGCTGTAGAGCATATCACAAATGCGCAAATGCTCAGAGAAAAACAAAAAAGCAGGAAGCAAATGAGGGAAAGGAGTAGGATGTGTAAATACGTACACAGAGAACCTCGCCAGATGTGTGTGTGTGTGTGTATGTGTGTGGAGTATTGGAGGGGCATGGTTGTAGGCGTCAGGAGAGGAGGAGGTCATTAGCAGAGTGGACTTCCTGCCCATGAGCTGTTGTTGACATCAGCCAGCAGCAAGCAGACAGCTCCTTTTTTATGCTTAAACAAAGATAAGTCCCTTTCACACATAAAAACTGGAACATCAACAAATTAATTTGCTCGCAGAACCCTGCTTTAATACTGTGCACTTTAATAGGAACACCTGTACACCTGCATATTCATGCAGATACCCAATCAGGCGGCAGCAGTGCAATACATAGAATCATGCAGATACAGTTCAAGAGCTTCAGCTAATGTTCACATTAAAGATCAGAATGGGGCAAAAATGTAATCACAGTGACTTTGACCATGGCATGGTTGTTGGTACTGGAAGGTCTGTTTCGAGTATTTCAAAAACTGCTGATCTCCTTGGATTTTCACCCACACCAGTCTCTAGAGTTTACACAGAATAGTGCGAAAAACAAAAGAAAACATCCAGTGAGAGACAGTTCTGTGGGCAGAAATGACTTGTTGATGAGAGAGGTCAGAGGGAGAACAGCCAGACTGGTCCGAGCTGACAGAAAAGCTGCAGTAACTCAAATAAATACACTTTACAACTGTGGTGAGCAGAAAAGCATTTCAGAATGCACAACACATCAAAAATTGAGGTAGATGGGCTACAACAGTAATTGTTGTAAGCCAAGAACAGGAATGTGAGGCTACAGTGGGCACAGACTCACCCAAACTGGACAGTTAAAGATTAGAAAAAGACCAGGCTTCAACTGTAAACATTTTTTTTGCTTTAAGGTATATACAGCATTTACGGAATAAAACACTTGGTGGCATGCTGTTATAGGAAAATAATCAATGACAGGGTGTTGTGTGGCAGCCCAAAGCAAACAGAGTTACTGTGACTACCCCAAAGCTGATTATTTTCCTATAACAGCACATCCTGAAGTATTTTATTCATCTTATACCACATGAATCTTCCAATGCAATTTATTTTACTTGAATGGCACATTGTACTTTTATCCATTTATAGACATTTAATATCCATAAAATACCTATAAACAGTTACAGCAGCTATAAACAGTCATTCCCTCACCATCTGCTCAAATAATGCATTATCATGTTACTGGGAATCTGCAAAGTATAAACTCCTCTGTCCTGAAGTTACAGGTTTATCTCTGATCTATCTGCCCTATCTCTTATACAATTATCTGACACTTGAGAAAAAAATCTAAATGAACATCTCCAAAAATCTAATGGACATTGTCCTTACAGAAAACTTCACCATATCACTGATTAGCATGTTTTTTTTTCTAATCTGTTTATGTGGAACATTAGCCATACAAGTCCCTGTGAATTAGCTGCTTCTATAGAAATGATAACGTATTAGAACAAGTGCATTAATATGTGATTTGAATCACAGCCGGGACTAGTGTCTGAGCTGCTGTAACCAATCCACACAAATTTGAGAATTTAACTGCACTGTTAACAATTGCCTTTACTGAAGTAAAACAGGGGCAGAGGTGCTGATGATGCCTGATTAAAAATCAGCAGGACTCTGACACAACACTAACGTGAATTTTCTTCCTCTTCCTGACTGTGCTCAGGTTTGATTCATTTTGACTGGACGTGCTGTTTTCTCAGCGAAGGGAGCCCCAAGCACTCTCTCCTTCACATTTCTCTCAGGCCATCGCCTTGTCATATCCGCACTTCACACCTTCCTTCCATCCCCTCTGTCTCTCCTCCTCAGAACATCAAGGCTCAATGTGAGGTGCCTCATAAGATTTTTCTCGGCCACTGTCCTGGCCCCAACCACACAGGCCCAGCCTCAGCGTGTAGTGGTTCTGTGAAGATAATTCTCTCATCTATGTCAAAATGCAGTTCTGCTCCACGGCAAAATTCAAGAGGGGGGTGTGATGCGTCCAGCTCTCTTCCACTGTGCTGTGTGAATGTCTGGATAATGTGTGTGAGACAAGTGTGTGAGTGGGTATGAGTGGGTGAGTGAATGCATACAGGTGGGATTACTGTGGCAGGGTTTTGTGTGTGTGTGTGTGTGTGTGTGTGTGTATGTATGTGTGTGTGGACTATATAAAGCAGCAGAGACAGTCTGACCTGCTCTGGGAGGGGAGGATTTTGTAAAGGAGGGTGCTCACACCCAGTCAGCCACTCAGAGCAGCAGCAGCTCTGTGACGAACACACAGACACTAGGCAGACAATGGCCTACTAATAATCCTACACCCCTCTTTTTCTCTATCTGTCTATCCTTCATTCCCCTTCATTCGTTTCTCTCACACACATAGAGACACTCTTCAGCGGAGACTAGGATATTTACCAGTCTTGCAGACACAAATTGTCCTTACTTGCACTTACACTAGTAATTCAGTCATTATCTGATTTCAGCAGTTACAAGAGGGATGGTAATACCACACACACACACACACACACACACACACACACACATACACAGACCTATCTCAATATCTCATCAGGTAAATTAGACACCTCTACTAAAACCCAACAGGAATAGGGCATGACCTTTTTTGTAGATGTGTGGCAACCTGGGAAAACCCTTCACATGGTGAAATTTTGAC
This sequence comes from Pangasius djambal, assembly GCA_022985145.1. Lineage (NCBI taxonomy): Eukaryota > Metazoa > Chordata > Actinopteri > Siluriformes > Pangasiidae > Pangasius > Pangasius djambal. The sequence continues at coordinate 6,073,647 of CM040992.1, forward strand.
ATTTTATACTATATATATTTTTGAAACCTACAGACTTTTCTGAATATATATCTAAATCACAATTAAAGTTCTAGCATCACTGGTCATTTTGGCAACCAGTATCTGATAACAAACTGAAATAATGAGGCTTATGTCAGTTTCATTAAGGTAGCTATGCAACAGCTTGAATAAAGCATGACATTCACTGTGTGATGTAATCACACTTAGCAAGGTTCACCATCACATCTTATAAACTTGCTTCTTACACAACATGATCTCTGCAGGAAGAAAGCCAGGCAAGATTGTAAAGAAATTAAGAACATTGCCATGTTGTTTTGATAAAATATACTTATGTTGCATTCTTATGTTGAGGCAGAAACACCAATTTTGGCCAAAAACCCAATTTTTCAGCCACAACAACATGCAACAGGTTTTCAAAGATTACCACACATACTGAAAAAGAACAGGAACCAGAATGAACCTTGTGGGTAATGGAAGATTTGAAGCACAGTAGGTTTCAAAAATTGAAGATTTAAACCCACGAGCTGTTCAAGAGGGTGCCTTAATACAGTTTATTGTGGTTATATTAAACACAGCAGTGAGATCTGAAAAAATAAAACTCACCGAAATCAACAGTAAGAAGTAATTCACTGTATACTATGACAATTAAAAGTCATCAAACTATCAACGAACAAACTAAAGCCATTATCAGATTTCAAGATTATTCTGCGTATAGCATTAATCTAATTTGTGTGGGGTTTTGTTTGGTTTTTTGTTGTTGTTTTGTTTTTTGTTGTTGTTGTTGTTGTTGTTGTTGTTTTTGTTGTTTTTTACATTTGTGCAAAAAATTTTCATGTCTATATTTGGATCAAAATGGAGAGAGCATAAAGAAAGACAGCATCTACAAAAACCAAATTATTATTTTCCACTTAAGCAAATCAGGAGCTAACCTGTAATCAGCGACCTCAAATCAAACCAACAGTGATTCCAACCAAATGACAAGAAATGTGTATACGTTAAAAATATGTTAAGAAAATGAAACTGTGTACGTTACGAAAATGAAACTATGTCAAGTTTATCAGCACTGCTCTCTTCCTTGGTCAATAAAATGATTAGAGAGGTGAGGAATGATTATGCCCTGACCTTCAATCACTCTTAGACAAAAATCTACTAGATAGCACCATTGCTTGTCACTGGAGTGATACAGTATGTCTTTGTGCCTTTAGTGTGTATCTTTCACTTATTTATTGCACAGACAGGTGAAGAATTAATGTAAAAAACAATATTATTAAGGTATTGGGCTGCCATAAGCCACCACAACAGCTTCAGTGTGTCTTAGCATCGACGCTACAAGTTCTTTCACAAGTTCTTCACACCGTTCTTTCAAAACATTTTTCCCTCAGTTGGTGTTTTGATGATGGTCACATTGACCATCATAGTCCAAAATCTCCCACTGGTGTTGAATTGGTTTGAAATCTGGTGAGTGTGAAGGCCATAGCATATGATTTAAATCACTGTCCTCCTCAATGATGAGCCCTGTGGATGGGGGCGGGGTCATCCTGGAAGAGACCACACCCACCAGGATAAAAATGTTTCATCATAGCATCAAAGTGATCATTCAGAAGAACGTAATGATTTGCAGTGACGCTTCTCTCTACGGGGACAAGTGGAGAACCTTTTTTTTTTTTTTAACAGTCACCAGTTTTTCCCTTTAACTGTCACCAAAGATATAAATGACATACCCCTGAAGATCTCCTTTACCCTCAAGAGTAAAGGGCCTGAGGCAGCACGGCTTAACGCTAATTAACACTGAAAAGCAAGAAATTCTCCTCTCCAGACTGACGCTAGGGTAACACAAGTACATTTTAGGACTCATTGTAGACCTAAGTCATGCCCATGCATTAATCAATACACAAAATCAATAGCACAGTAGAATCAGTAGAACCAACACCGTCTCCAAGGCAACACCGTATCCATCCCAGCTGCACCATTTTATTTAATGTGGCAATTTCAATCCTAACAAATCAATTGTTTTTTTCATTGCAGTTTGCTGGAGTAAATACTGTTTATTCTTATTTATATACACTGTTGGAGTCTGACATTCAGTTTTCCAGCGAGCCGCATGGTCTAGTGCTAGTTTTTGTTCTAACACTCCTGAATCGACTCATTAAGCCCAGTCTTAGTCAACCGCACACATACACACTACCTATTTTATTCTTGGCACAGCTGTTACCAATCCATCTACTCCAACTGCACCAGTACAGATTTGCATCTTTTTATACTTTATCTCTTTATTTAACCCCTTCACACCCTGTGATCATTATAATGGCCATCACAAGAAGCATTCAATGTGCAAATTTTGAGAAAGCCCACCGATTAATTGTTGCAATAGGGGTTTCACATATGCAATGGTGAAATTTATTATTTGTCAACAAAATTTATAGTTTTGTGTACCTAGACAAAAAAAAAACTCTGATGTAAAGGGAATATAAGTCAAAGATGTGTATCTTACATGTGTGAAGACTGTTAAATTTATATACAGCTATTCTTCTGCAAAAATATTATGACACAATTCCACTCTTCTCGGGTGAGTATAATGTATACATTACATCAAGAGAGAAATAAAGTTCTGAAGTGCAAACGTGCCATTTAGAATAATGATCCATATTGTATTCCTAACATGAAATGTTAATTTAATTTACTTTATTCGATTTTATTTTGCTGCTTTGAAAATACCATGTCAGAGCCAGCGCTGTGCAGGTAATAGCGCACCACTCTGATGGACAGTTTCAAAAGAATGTATATGGTGGGTGCACTTGATAAAATCATCCTAAGTGTATATGTTAATAATAAAACATAACAGGGCATGGTGTTATAGGAAAATAATCAACAAATGAGTGGTGTGATGAATTGGAATTACTGTTTCCACCATGAAGTAGATTATTTTCCAATAACAGCATATCATAAAGTGTTTTATTACTCTTATACCACAGCAATTTGCCAACACTAGCGATTTGTTATTTATTGAAGAATGATATCAGACCTTTGTGTCTATAGTTAGATTTAATGTTGGGGAATGCTAGTTATTTCTACTTACATTATAAGTGGAATCCACAAAATAAAATGTAAAAACACAGCTTGAGCAAGTGCAAAGAAGCTGCAAAGAAGAAGCACAAAGTCCTCTATCCCCAAGACCTTCAAAAAAAAAAAAGGGGGTCTCCTTATAGAAATCTTCAAACTTGAAACCATTTCAACAATTTTTTTTTTTTGTTAAATAACACCATGTGCTTTAATATGTTTATCCCTACGTTTAGATTATATGGCACATCTGTCATACATGTCCCTATGATATAGCTGTTGTACTGAAATAAAACTGGGATTTGTAGCTGGTACTATTGTCAGAGCTCCTGTCACAGAACATTAATCAACTTCTGACCAATCAGAATCAAGAATTTAACAGCGCTGTGGTGTAAATAAGTATATGTTACATTATACAAGCACTCACTAGAAATAAAAAAAATCCTTGTATGTGAAAGCATAAACATACTTGCCTGTTGTGCAACTTATTCAACTATGCAGAACGTTCCATGACTGAATATTATACATTTCTGGGCCTCAGAAATCATCCATCAATAGCACAACACAAAATGCATAATACAGGCTCAGATAAAAGAGCATGACATTTGGATCCTCTCAATCCTCCAATTAACTGGTGACAAGAGCAAGAAAAGTTCACATTTTTCCAATGCAAGAGAAAAAGACAGCGATGGAAAATAATTCAAAAATAATGATTGCAATACAGAAGGAGAGGAGAGCAGAGGCCACTCGTTCAGCCACCAAATAACTGTATCTCTTTGGATGATTATGAATATTTCACGACTGATTAAAGTCATGATAGTTTTAATTGTCCATTGTTAAACACAGCCAGAAGAACTAATAAAACTCTGTGACTTTGGTAGTAATAAGGATGCTCTATTTACTTGTTTTCACCTAGTCATTTGTACTATAAAAGACAAAAGCTGAAAAATTTACATTTTAGTTCACATTTACTCAACCCTGTTACCTGAACATATTCACCCCTATGAAATATTTGGAATATTCCAACAGGAAGTTGCGCCATCAGACTTTCCTGAAGATCACGAGAAGAGGAAAAGTAAGTTCTTTCAGTCTTTTTTCTTTATTTTCAATGATATTGTGATATTGGCTGACGAGGTCAATTTGAAAGATTACTCTAGTAATTCTTTAGATTTATATTACAGCCACTGTCAGCAAATAAACCTTGTAAAAATTAGATGGGTTAACACATAATAAATGGTTAAATGCATGTTTTCTTAGATTCAGTGTTGAAAAGAAAGAGTTACATTGGCTAAATAGTGGAATCGCCCATGTAACAGGGCTAATCTAGTGTACAGGCTCATTGTCTGAAGTTGGCGCCAAAATGAGCCATAAATTGTCTGCAAGTTGTTTCTGTTTGCTTGCCAAAATACAATGCCCAGTTCTGGATCCACATCGGAAGCCTGTGTAGTATCACAGAGTCCCGGAGACACCACATGCTCGACCACAAAAGCCAAAGCGTGCCATGACTTCCTACCGCTAATCAACACCATAGCGTCTCGGAGCTCTTTACATTCAGAGCCGAGGACGTTACTGTGTAAGCAGGCAATGTGACAGAGTAACAATTAGCCGGAGCATTCTGTAGTTCTCTTAACTTAACTTCCAAACATGAAGCCAAACATGAAAGCTTTAATTAGAGATCTTGCTCTAGACCTCCTACCAACTACTCACCAGCCTCTGTGTGTATCTAGCCACAGAGAATGGAAGAAAAGGAGAGCAAGGCAAACAGAAGAACAGAAATGCTGACCTACGCATACATCACACAGATCTGCGCTCATACTGAAGCAAAACTATCAATCCTCCAACTTCTGTGGCACGGAGACTGTGGTTTTAAGGTGGGAGGAACTGGCTCCTGAAAGCTCAAAAACATTTTGTCTGTTTCCTTACAGGAAATAAGGAAATAAAAGATGGGCTGTTCTACCCTCATACATCAGCATCGGGAATCCTGTCCAGAGCACGGCCTGATTCAATTCCATTTCAAATCCTCCTAATTCATTAATGGAGGTGAAAATGGGTTTCAGGTTCCATAATAGATAGAAATTACATTTCCTCACTTCCTGAAACATGAGCTCAAAACATCTGGCTAAGGAAGAGGAACTAGTGAAAGAATAATCCAGAATGCACGGATGAAGAATGCTTATCGACGAGATCTTAACCTCTCTTTCTTTTTCACTCTCAAAATAATGCACTGCGCTCTGCTGGAGAGATTTTTTTTTTCTTATGCAAAATGTGTGTGTGTGTGTGTGTGTGTGTGTGTTTGTACATGAAGGCAGGTGAATACTAAACCAACTAAAGAAATATTTTATTGGCCAGTCATGAGCTTATGGGCCAAGCTAGGGTTTGCTTTTTAATGCACATCAGTTGCAGGGATCCAACATGCTCAAGGTGTCGTTATAGCTATAGATGCTTATTGCATGGACATGAATGACCTCGAGTCTGCAGATGTGTGTGCAGATGTGTCTGTGTGGACGTATGAGTAAATTTGTGAGAATACAATTTACAAATGATGTGTGTGCCTCATATGTTGTCCTATGTAAGCGAGTGCACAAGAGTAATTAAGTGGTGTGTGTGTGTGTGTGTGTGTGTGTGTGTGTGTGTGCATGCATTAGCTCAAGCTGTGCTGTGCTCTCAGGCAGAAAAGGAGCTGGAGGTGTGAATGCTGGGGCAGCACCTCACACCATCCACACCCCACTTCCCCAATACTAATTAAGACCCACAGCAGGAGCTGGGGAACAGCTGTATAACCCACACTAAATAAGGTACAAGCGAAAAATAAAGAAAGAGAGAGTATAACCATGTAAATTTCTGTACAAGGATGTATTTACATGTGAAGAATGAAAACCCACCTTCACAGTGCTTGCCATCTCCCCTGTAACCGGCCTTACAGATGCACCTGAAGGACTTTGGGGTGTTTTGGCACAGAGCATCGATGTGGCAGTCATCTGTACCCATGGAACACTCGTCTATGTCTGAGAGAGAGAAAGCATACATTACTCACTGGCAGTGCTCCACTATCCAGTGTTACAGTTTCTGTCCAAGTCTCACCATTGCTTCAGTGCATAATCTCATCTGGATGTGCTGCTGTAATCATAGAGACTGTGCTCATATGACTCTTATTCACAGTCTGCTCACACTGAACATCCTGTAAACACACTTAGTACAAAATGCTTTATAATCCCACTATCCAGTGTCACTCAACTCCCTTTTGAGTCTGGTTCCTCTCCAGGTTTCTTCCTTATCTCGTCTCAGGGAGTTTATCCTCACCGTCACCTCTGGCTTGCTCACTAGGGATCTAAATCTTCAGCTGGATTTCCAGAACCTGTCCCTGGAATACTGTGTGTGAGGTGGGAATACACCATGCACCATGCACGCCATGCACACGCGTTCACAACTAAGGCAATTGAGTTGCCAATTCAACTAACCCGCATGTTTTTGGGAGGAAGAACATGCAAAACTCTGCACAGACAATAACCTGAGTTCATGTATTTTTACAATACATATTGTTAAAAATAACAGGAAGATTTCAGGACGGTTTCAGTAGAGTGTATTGAAGACCCTCAGATCTGACTATCTGACTGAACAATGCATTGCTTTGGCTGAAGCTGCTCCTTGGTCTTGTAATTTATTACTATATTGCAGGGAAAATAATTACAAAACAGTACAACAGGTAGCAGCAGAGTGTGAGAGACATAAAATAAGAAAACCTACTCTGTGTATCAGCAGTAATACAATCCCGAAGTGTTGACTTTTTAACTCTCCTAGATTTTTAAGCATATTTAAGTCTACTAAGCACTACTGAAGACATGAGCTATGAAAGAAAGAATGAAAGAACGAAAGAATGAATGAATGGATGGATGGATGGATGGTTGGATGGATGGACATTAATTCATCCATTTCACTAATTTTAGCAATATAATTGTCCATTGATCGTGGAGTAGAACAGAATGTCTTTCCATTCATTCAATCCAAAGCCTGCCCTGGGAACACTATGCACGATGTGGGAATACACGCTGGATGGGACACCGGTCCATTTCAGGGTATAGGTCTTTCCAGTTTTTATTTATTCCCATCTGTTTTGCTTGTTTCCTTTTTAGACAAATAAAACACTGCACCACCGTGGTATCAAAATGCTCAGACCTCAACTAAATGAAACAGTACACTAACAACATAAAGATAACAATATCATAACAACCTAAACACAGTTACATCTCATGGGTGGATGAGATGGACCGTTATGTCATATTAGAGGAAGTCTGCTGACACACACAGGCTATTAGTGGGTGTTAAATTGAAGAGGCGCACACATAATCAATCATAGCATGGCATAATGGTGGTAATTAAAAATGCAGTTTTAAACTGCTTTAAAGAGTAATATCTTCATTGTTTGTTTAAGGGTAAATTTCTTAGATCAACACAGTTGTTAATTGCTGTGTAGCCTATATAGATTTAATAATAAAAATGTTTTTGCAACAGGAAATTAAGGCTTCATTATAATCATGTATCTTGGTATCATCATGGTATAATTTCTATTGGCTACCCAAGTGTTGGTAAATTACAAAATGTAAATAAATAAATAAATAAATAAATAAATAAATAAATAAATAAATAAATAAATGCTAATAATTATTTTAAAAAATGCCTAAAATAATTATTATAAAAATAATAATAAATATTTATTTCGTATTATCTGAGTGCCAGAGCCAGTGATGTGCTGATTTTAATGCCTCTACATCTCTCCTTAACAAACCGAAGCCCAGCCCCAATCCCAAATCACATCCACTTTAAACACACACCAGGGTTTTTGCATGGTCAGGTATCGACTGATTTGCTATTATTGAAGCCCACAGGGTTTCTGCAGACTGTCGATGATGCCAGTGAGGGGTCGATAAGGATATCGGTGAGGGGTCTATAGTATATCCGTGAGGGGTCGATAAGTCGGAGGATCGACAGCCTTCACGAGCCCTGGACCAGATGGACCCCCTGAGACACCCCATGTAGGCTTTTTCAACTAAACCACACAATAGACTTTGTTATTGCGCACACGCGTGCGTAAATAAGTTACACTTAGTTTTCCAAATAAAACCGAAGCAAGAGGATCATCAGGGGATCTAATTAGGCAGCAGTGAGCATTTCACAACATACACAGCAATCAACTAACCTTTACAAACGATCTGGATGGGTAGCCTAGCTGGAGATCTTTTTTTGCGTTAATGAAGTTTTTGGAGACATGGACATGGTGTTAAAAGTTTTGGCAGTGGAATGACATGAAAGATAATGGTGAAAATGAAGATGAGGATAAGATAAAAGAGGACTGACCTGCCGTCCCGACATTTCCCATTACAGTGCAAGTGCTGATGAGGACAAAAAGCAAACAGAGGAGCCGAGGAAAGCGCGCACTTGCCATGGCGAGAGCTGGGACTGAGCGCAGTTTGCCAGAGATGCGTGTTTCTGTGATCAGAGGAACGATCAGGACTGAGAGAGAGAGAGAGAGAGAGAGAGGTGAGTGTAAGACAGCTTCTCATTGGCTTGCACGCGTTTGAGGAGGAGACTGGACGTGCAAAGAGAGAGAGAGAGAGAGAGAGAGAGCGAAAGGCATCGTCCGAAACCGCACACTGCTCCACTAAATAGTGTGTGAAAACAGCATGTCACTCTTAACTATAGTATATCTGCGATTGTAGTACAGATAGCACGGTTTGGAACGTTCCAGACAGACAGAAATGCTCTCAATCACATCCACAATCTGTTAAGCCTAAATAAAAGCACTGAAGAGTTAATAAACGCTTAATAACTTAATAATAGACTAATTCACGACAGCTCAGTATTAATTTAAAGTAATTAATCTATAAGAAATCTACTATTAAGTCGTCTTCACACCTTGGCATGTCCAGGTACTTTATAGTGACTTACTGGGTAATAAAAATATCATTTTTATTAAAGACTAAAGGCAAATATAGAGTAGAAGGTACAGTCAGGTTTCTGGGTCCTTGTTCTGTCTTCCTGAAGGCTGTGCAGGAGCATATGTGCTGCCCTGTAGATGTGATTACAGAGATTACAGAGATGATATTTCCCTCTGCTGGCCAAACTCATGACCATGCAGACAACAAATCTCAACCATTCACACTAATGGTGTTGGGAAAATCACTCAAGCATCAAACAAACTCACATACCTCTTATTTTAAAGTAGTTATATACTGTAGGTATCATAGTATGTTGGTTTTTCTGTTTGCTAAGTAACAGACACAGTGCTTCAAAAGTGTAGTGTCACAATAAAAAAATTGCATTCAATCCTTGGATAACTATTATAACTAGTTCTGTCTAATGGTATATTTGTAAGACCTGTTGAATATGCTGAATCGTAGGAATGCAGTGTATAGCTTATATAATACTCAGTAATTAATTGATTGACAAATTAAGTTTTACTTGAATAATAAATCCCAGCTATACCTACATCTAAACTGGTGTGCTGGTGAATACATTCCAAAGATTAATTAGAAATGATATAATAATAGGTAACGTTAAATCACCAGATTTAATCTCTTTCACTCAAAAACTAAATGCAGGATAAATGTTGGCTGATTTCTTTCTTTCTTTCTTTCTTTCTTTCTTTCTTTCTTTCTTTCTTTCTTTCATGACATTAATGTTCTATAATGACAAATATGGGGTTATGGACATGGAAACCTGTTTAGTCCAGACATGGCAGCAGTTGATGTTAATGGGGAAAGAAAAGTTCAAAAGTAACGAGTCCATACATAATATTTATTATGATTTTCACTTAAATATTAGAAGTTTAAACAAATTATTTATGATGAAACAATAGAATCATGAATAAATTAACTCTAAATATTTGAATGACTACATATCATCAAAAGTATATTTAATAAAAGCCCCCAAGAACACAATGTGAAATTTGTGTGAAATTCGAACAAACAAGGGTGATGTGGCTGAGTTTGATTTTATACAAAGAGCATTGTAAGAAAGGTAACCAGATACTGTCTGCCTATTACTGGCTAATTTAAAAATCCCAGAAATGCTACTGTGACACTCATATCAATACCACACTATGCCATTACCAGAAGAATGATCCAAGCCATGACTCTCCCCCAAGTAATATAATATATATAGTAGTATATGTTCCTGTAACTTAAAAAAAAGCACCATGGAATAATCTAAGTGTATCTAATAAACTGTCTACTGATAGTGTAGAATACTTTCCACAGCACTGCTGTATTCCCAAATCTGAATGGTCAGAGGGTGTTGATTAATTTTCTATAACAGCAGCTCTGACACCAGTTCTGGCTGTAATTTAAATCAGGTATATATTAACGCACATGTTCTAATACGTTATTGTTTCTATAGTCACATCTCATTCAAAGGGACTTGTATAGCAGATGCTCCACATGTAATAAATGGCTGTTTTTGAAGTGTTGTTATTTAACAGAGAAAAACGTGTTGATATGGTGAAGTTTTCTGTCAGGAGACATTTATTAACATTTAAGGAAGGAGTCTCCAGTGTCAGTGCTTTTGTCCACCACAGTAAGTTTTCCACCACAGGAAAGCCTTCAGGACAGAGGAGCTTGTGCTTTCTCTGTAATATGTCAAGCTGCTTTTTTGTGTTATTACAAGAAGGAGAGAAGAAAAGACAGGTTGTTCTGGGTAAAACTGTTTGTAGCTGTTATAACTTAAGTGATAACATTTGTTTCACATTCAACAACATTAAATGTAACTATAAACAAATCAAATGTATGATCTTTATTTAATAAAAAAAATGTAATTGTTGACAAATTGGCAAATCGCTGTAGTAGCCTCCATATAAGTGGAAATTAAACACTCTGGGACAGACTGTTATTAGAAAATAATGAACTTCGGTGTGTTTCCAGTAACTCCTTTTCATCGCACCACCCAGTCGTTGATTATTTTCCTCTCACAGCACACCCCCACGTTTTGTTCCCTATAGAACTCACTAAATGGCGCTATAGAGCTATGTATGGTATTATGGTAAGTCTAATTTGTCTTATAAGAAGAGAGTTAAGAGTCTAATGTAATGATGTTATAATGTAATTACATATTTATGCAAATGATATTCATCTAAAAATTCACTTATACTTTTACTTCGCTTTACATTTTTCTACTTTCACCAGTTCCCATTGGGATCATCGGGGCGCTTCCGGCGCTTTGACATGGCGCTTCCGGATGCATCACGCGTAGCCCCGCCCATTCTGTCGTGACGCCATGTGCGCTGACCAATCACAGTGCAGACATGCAGCGAGGCTGCGCGTGTGTCATGGCGTCTCCCTGGAAAGGGGTCGGGTCCGCTGTTAAATAAGAAAATCTCCACCTCAGGATAACAGCGTTTACCCAGCAAATTTAAAACTATATATCACTGTAAGGACGTGAATATGGGCATGGTGCACGCAAGGGTAATTGTATTTTGAGAATGCTCAATGGAAAATACGCTTAATTTGTGTGTGACCTCTTCTATCCATGCCTAATGTAAGGTACCTCTGTTGTGTTTAACGTGCTTCACTGCCCTCCACTGGATCTCTACACAGCTGGATTGTCATTCTGTTAATGCATTATGCATATTTTATGAATTAGCGATGTGTTTGCTGTGATTATTTAGGTTTGTACGTGTTTGTACTGTTAAACTGTAGAGCATGGACCCTGTCCCCATGCACGGGCGTGACCTGGGCGTTCACCCGGATGACCTGGAAGTGGTGGAGGCACAGCAAGAAACCAAGAAAGAAGTCCTAGAAAATAAAGATGTGAGTTCACTTCATTGCTTGAATAAAATGTATTCATTCCAGGTCTGTCTGCTCTAAATGAGCTAACAGGGATAAGCCCTTTCCTTAAGTCTTTCAAAGATTAAAAAAAATAAATAAAAATACATCAATATGTTGAAATGTAGGCCTCCATTGTAGATTATTTGCTGGAAACCAGTGGCTAATTTGGATTATTTTGGATTTTTGTAGAATCCAGTGCAACAGCACCACCATCAGTCCTAAGAAAAATATGCAGAATGGTATGAAGAAGGCTGGGGCTGATTTCTTTCCATCCCAGACTGTACAGGATGTCCCAAAAGTCTCCATATGTAGGGGCAATTAACACTTTGTAGCAAATGGAACTTTCTCAACATTCTCTCACAAAACATTCTCTATATGATTACCTTTTTTTTTTTTTTTTTTGTAAAAACACAAGGAGTCATCTCACTCATGATGATGTTACACATCTGGTGTTATGCATGTCATTGCATGTCCATCGCAACCTTGCTACAGCTTCCCGATGCAGCTATGAGAATGATTAATACATTCTTCTTTTGTCAAAGGCATTCTTAAAGGCTATCTGAAAAAATATAATATAAACTAAGTACTAAAAATTTTGGAAGACATTTTGCTAAAAAAGTGTTAATTTCCCCTATCTATGGAGAATTTTGGGACACCCTGTAGATTCATGCAGTGTATCAGTGACAGTGGTGTTACACAGAGTGAAACACCCCCTAGATTTAGTGTTGTTAAAAAATGACAGTGAGTGATTTTTGGAATGAACAGCAGACCTGCTGCAACTGAGAAGTGCTCCATTTGGGTTATGCTGTTTCGGGGCATTTGCAAGATATCAGATTCTTTTTCACCTATATGTCTTATGGTTCTGATCACTTTAGATTGTTGTGCAACATGTCAGCATCGAAGGCTTGGGACGAACTAAAGAGGACTACCTGGGCTATGAGATCGCTGATGTCTTCAGTGCCAAAAATCTCATCGATGTAAGCGTAGTGATTAGGTCAAGACAAGATGGTTTGCTCAGTTAATGGGACTTAGTGAGGTAAATGTTTTTTTTTATGTGTTTGCTTTGCAGGTGATGAAGAAATCGCATGAAGCTCGGATGAAGTTGCTCCGTTTAGGCATATTCAAAGAGGTGGAAGTTCTTATTGACATCTCAGAAGGTACAGTTCTGCACACTATTTTGTGTCTGTGCATGTTTATTATAATTTTGAAAGTTGCATGAGTGCTTGTGTTAATACTGGTGATTATTTAGCAAGGAGGCTATGGTTCAACATAATGTCCCAAATAAGGAATAACATGACAGACCATCATGCTGTTGTATGAAAATAAAGCACTCTGGGGGGAATGGGTTATAATGTTATGAACTGGAGTGTGTTATTCTGCTTATACCACAGCAATTTGCCAATGATAACAATGTTTAATTATTAATGTATGAAACGTTGTGTATTTTAACAGTTTATAGTTAGATTTGATGTTATGGAACTACCAAGAAACAAGTTAATTCTTGTTCTCACTGATGTTATAGCTGTGATAAACAGTCAATTCCTCACCAGCCTCTCTGTTTTTTCTGTCTTGCTCGATCGGATCTCTCTCTCTTTCTCTCTCTCTCTCTCTCTCTCTCTCTGTGTGTGTGTGTGTGTGTGTGTGTGTGTGTGTGTGTGTGTGTGTCACTTTCTCAAAAAAATGCAGAGCAAAGCACCGTGACTGTTACAAAGTGCTTACAAGACTCTTTCCGTAAATGTTAAATAAATGTATCCTAACGAAAAATGGTATCACATCAACAATTATAGGTTTTACGTTGTTAAACAGCAACACAATTTTTCAATCTGTTTATTATTAGTCTTAGATTATATGGCGCATCCATGGTACAAGTCCCTGTGTAAGAGCTATTACTATAGAAGCAATAACGTATTGGAACGAGCACATTAATGCTAACCCGTTGTTCATGTTACAGTCAGAACTACTTTCCAAGCCCTGCTGTTATAAGAAAATAACATACACCTTCTGACCAATCTTATTTGAGCAACCGTGCTGTGGTGTAAATGTATTTTTAATGTACTTCCTGCCTGAATGATGTTCCTAACTCTGACGCTGTGGTTCTCAGGAGATGATGCCTTGCCTAATGGTCTGGATGTGACATTTGAGGTGACGGAGATGAAGAGGGTGACGGGCAGTTATAACACCATGGTTGGAAACAATGAGGGTAGCATGGTGAGAGTAACACACAACACAACACCCCCAGTCGATTTAATTTACAAGAACACATGCTATTTAAACATATTAATGCTATTTAAGGCTATTTCACACAGCGTTTGTTTATTGAGTTTGTTGGTGTCATTGGATTGTGTATAAGCTACAATAGCAATAAAGTATCTCAGCTTATCTTATAATACTAGACCTGATACTGTATAACATTTTATTGCTGCAGTTGCTTCTCGGATAATACTGAATATAATACTGAAAATAATTCTGGCCAAAAAAAAAAAAAAAATGGAATTTCCCTTCTTGTGTATCTAATATAAGAACATGGTCTGTGTCTGTTCCTTTTTACAGGTGCTTGGCATTAAACTGCCCAACATGTTTGGTCGCGGAGAGAAGCTCACCTTCCAGTTTTCTTACGGGACTAAGGAGACATCATACGGCTTGTCTTTCTTTAAACCTCAGCCTGGCTATTATGAACGCAAGTACGACCCTAGAAGTTAGTTTTGTGAAACCGATTTCACCTGGTGAAAATATTCCTTTAATCAAATTCCCCTTTATGTTCATTCATGCAGCCTCGCACTAAACCTTTACAAAGTAACTGGGCAGTTTCCATGGAGTTCACTGAAGGAGACTGACAGGGGAGTTTCCACTGAACTTAATGTAAGCTTATATCAGTTCAATTTTATTTGTAGCTGGGATTCTAGTTTAACAGTAGGGGTGTTGTAATGACTATATTGCAGTGGCACAGTGGTGTAGCATGTAGCGTGGGTGTCTCACAGCTCCAGGGTCCAAGGTTTGAACCTGAGCTCTAGTTTCCTTCCATCTCCCAAAAACTGCTAGACGCTGCTGGGGGATTGAGTACAGGATGAGGTATTGGGGTATAAAGGGATCCCAGACGTTGTGAAATCTCTAAATGGAGCCACTCATTAGTGATCAAATTGTTTCCTGTTTCACAAACCTATGGACCCATAAGTGTGAGAATGAGTTAAAGAAGATGTCTGTTGAATTAATAGTGATGTCACTAACATTTTAACTGTAGTTGATTGTTGATTTTGTGTAGATTGTAATACTGATGAAGGACCCATTGATGTGATTCTGT
Organism: Pangasius djambal; assembly: GCA_022985145.1. Lineage (NCBI taxonomy): Eukaryota > Metazoa > Chordata > Actinopteri > Siluriformes > Pangasiidae > Pangasius > Pangasius djambal. The sequence continues at coordinate 6,088,818 of CM040992.1, forward strand.
GACAATGTGTTGTAGCAATTATAGCAAAATATGCATGTGTGTGTGTGTGTGTGTGTGTGAAAGATACAGAGTGAGCAGGCATGTATTTGGAGATACTGAGATGAGATACTGAGTGAGGACATTATGCTTCTTTCAGCAGTAAAAGTACAGTAAAACTATGGAACAAGCTTTTCTGTACTTTTACTACTGAAAGAAGCATAACGTCCTCACTGGTGGATTGTTATACACATCAGTAACAACTAGGACATTGAATCGCAATCTGAAACTTTGACTCAATCTTTACCCTTCTCTCCCTCAGTTCCCTCTGTGGATGACAGATCACACACTGAAGTGGGAGGGTGTGTGGCGGGAGCTGAGCTGTCTCGCACGCAGCGCATCATTTGCAGTGCGAGAAGAAAGCGGCCACACTCTCAAATCTGCTCTCTCGGTGGGTTATCTCAAGCTTAAGCCAGGAAAATCATGTAAAATGCTTCTTCTGATTACTATGCGTTATCTTAAGAAGAAAATGTTTACATCTTAGCGCCATAGTAGTCAGATGCAGAGGTTTTTGTATGTGGGTTCTGGATGGTAAAAAGGAAACTGCAAATCTATACTTACACACAAAAAAGAAACCTGTAATGTTAGAAATGAAATGTGGGTGTAGCCAACGGCACGACATCAATTCACCAACAATTTTAAACTTTGTCATTTTTACCTAAAGGTATGAAAATGTCTGTACCAGAGTATATTTTAGTAATGTTCTTTGAACATGCATGGAACAGTAATAGCTTCCCTGTAAGTTTGAAATTTGGTAAATGTCTTTCCTCCACTGATGGCGCCCTAGCACACAATGACGATAGACACCAGGAACTCTGCCATCCTTCCAAGAAAAGGTGCCTTACTGCGGATCAACCAGGTGTGTTCAGGCAGTAAAATATTTTCACATTTATCATTGTGATTTCTGCATTTCTGTCTGCTTTGCACCCCATTTGGTTGCTGATGAGAATTTCAGCTGTGTTCATGAACTGAGTACATTGGCTCTGTTGTTACAGGAGCTAGCAGGCTACACTGGAGGAGATACAAGCTTCCTGAAGGAAGACTTTGAGCTGCAGTTAAACAAACCATTCCTCTGGGGCTCTGTAAGTCCATCTTGTGAGAAATACCATTGGACAGAACATCAATTTTAGTTGTGAATAGACTAAAAATGTTCGTGTGTTGTTCAGGTGCTCTCGGCATCTCTATGGGGAGGAATGATCTTTCCTATTGGGGGTCAACCCGTCTCCATTGCAGACAGGTATGTGTAATTTTCCATTTCCTGCACCACGGTCTGTCGGAGAAATTACTAGTATTGTTCAACTGAATATGTTACCGATGTAACTGACTTACTAGGCAGTTTATAAAAAAACTCCATCAGTCAGTAACTTAAAACTATGTCAGTTCAGCTAAACAATACCCTTTAACTGCCATGTTAAACTGCAGTAGTGTGTTGGCAAATCAGATGAAATTGCATTGATTATGTCATGCATGCAAATAGAGGCCAAAGTGGTGTATATTTTCACCTCTATACATTTTATGTTGCTTTTAAGCAATCCTGTAAATGTAATAAACATTCTGAATCCACTGTCCACTCCATATTTGTGTATCAAATCCAAACACACCTGATTTCACACAGTCAGGGACAGTAGGATGTTGTCTATCTGGCTTAATGATGTTTGGGCTTGTAACCAGAAAAAAAGTACAAATTAGGTCTTCAGTTCAATTTTAAATGGATGGTATTAAATGTAACTTAAGTATTCCTGCAGACTCCTAGCATTTAACTGCATAAATAAAGCATTGGAATTAGTTTTGGAAGACATGATTCATGGAGGTGTGTTGCTGTGTGCTTTATTTCTGATGTCAGGTTCTACCTGGGTGGTCCGACCAGCGTGAGAGGATTTGGCATGTACTGCATCGGCCCACAGAGTGAAGGTCAGTTCCTCTTCGCAGACACTTTACATTTAAAAAATTGTTTAAAATCCTGAATAAAAAAGATCTCTTTTCACATTAAGAATTGGACAGTTTCTTAAAAATTGTGTGTCCTGCTTCTTTACCTGTTCAGGTGACTACCTGGGTGGAGATGCGTATTGGGCTGGTGGGCTCCACCTGTACACACCACTTCCGTTCCGCACTAGCCGGGGTGGCTTGGCTGATCTCTTCAGAACACACTTCTTCCTTAATGCGGGAAATCTGTGCAACCTCAACTACGGTCAGTATGTCAGAGTTGCCCGACAATCGAAAGAGTCGCACGAAACGATTTATATTCCCTCACAGTTATTGCTGTCTTAAGTCTTATTTTAGATTTTATTTGAACTCATGCAAAGAAAATGTGTTTATGTGTGTATTAAGACAAATGAAGGGCAGTTATTAAATTTGTAAAAAATTAAAACTCAGAATTTCAACATAGAGTTTCTTAAAATTATTAATTTTATACACTGCAGTAAAGTTGGTGTTATATATAATACCTGCCATTCATTCACTCTTCTTATGCTGGCAGAATTTAACTAAAGCCTTTAAAAGGTTTTCTTTATATTTACCTTGTTTTTTTCTTTGAGATTTAAACTCTCCACAGCTTTCAGGAACACATAGTACAGGCAAAGACCATATTTACATGTTTGTTCTTTTCACTTTCTTTGCATGTGATGTCATTTACACAATTCATTTTATAAATCACTTCCAGTATGCCCTCTAATCATGTGCACAAGTTATCAGACTGCAGTTTCCACTGTTTATTTGTGAAGGCATGCATGAAGATTCTTCTCTGTTCTGGCACCTAGGTGGTGGAAATAACTTTCCCTAGATGTCCGAACAGCTAAGTCACTGGCCAGCCTCTTCCTGAAGTACATAAATTATCACTTTAAATAAGAAAAAAAAAGTGTTCCCTGTGTGCTAATCTTACTATATTACTTCCCCAACAGAGATTTTAGACTGATGGTATTCTTAGTGACTTGGTGAACTAGTATCAGAACTAGAACTAGTATTCAACGCACTTCTGTCGCTCTGGATAAGGGCGTCTGCCAAATGCCATAAATGTGATCTTGTAAAGTAGGGCTTAAAAGTAATTTTGGCTAAATATTGCTGAGCACTGATAAAATAAATTCTGCTCTGTGTTTTTTGGTTTTCCATTGTTCAGGGGAAGGTCCACACGCACACTTACAGAAGTTAGCGGAATGTATTCGCTGGTCCTACGGTGCAGGCATCATCCTCCGGTTGGGAAACATCGCAAGACTAGAACTCAATTACTGCATTCCCATGGGTGTTCAGAGCGGAGACAGGTACCAGCATGCACATACAGTACTTTCCAGTCCATAAGCATACGCACAGTTCATTGGCCCTTATTCAGTTTAATTCGGTTCAATTTTATTTGTACAGCAAACAATTTAACAGTGGACATTTTCATAAAGCAGTTTTACAGAGCCCTAAGAAACAAGCAAGAGTCGACAGTGGTGAGGAAAAACTTCCCGACACAATGTGAGGAACACCTTGACTCAAAAGGGAACCCATCCTCTTCTGGGTGACACGGGATATTAGGACTATAAATCATTACAGTACACAGGTGTAAAAGATAAACATTATAAGCAGATGGTTCCTTGGGCCAGTCGTGTGCATGTGATGTGACATGTCTTTAGATCCTACCTGCCATTAGTTACCATTTAAGTGGTCGATACACACTCCCAAGAAACAAACTACAAGCGCTTAGTGTGAAAATAGGCTAAGTCTTTATGATTATAGCAGCAGTTCTTAGGTACAAATCAACAGTATCACAGTGAGATTATGCACTGAACTAAGGGAGAGACTTGGGCAGAAACTGTTTTTGGGAAGTGTAAATCTTTAGGGTGTCCATGTGGGACATTCATTAAAGTCGCATAGAAATGGCATATAAATTTGTGTCTGATTCATGAGACATTATGGAAATGCTGTAATACAGGATAAGTCATAATAATGAGCATTTTTCCTTAATGTATTTTCCTTCGTGTTTTTGGTTTGTACACCTTTTTTTTTGTCTGTGAGTTTAAATTTCATTCTGTTTCCCTGTAAAGGATATGCGACGGCGTACAGTTTGGAGCTGGAATCCGTTTCCTGTGATGTCATCGGCTGCTGGACTAGTCCTGAAGCCAAGAATTGTGGGATTAGTGGCTGAGATGTGTGTAGTAATGTCAGAATGAGATCCCTCCTGCATGCACAATGTGAGGGGCTACATCCTCCAAGGACAAAACATGACTTTGTTGCGAACTAGGACCTCTTATTCACGTGTAATAACAGGTGCTATATCCAGACTGTGTGAGGGCGCTGTTGAGTGCTTCAACTATTTATGTTTGTGTAAAAGCACCGAATATGAAGTGAAGCATTAGGTGGAAAAAATATCAGTGTGTTATTGTTTTGTTATCCACCAGTATTGGGAGATAACAGTAAATGCCATAACTTGTGTTGAAATCCATGCATCGTATCAGGAGCTGACTGATCAGAGGATACATGCTTTTAAAATAAACCTACTGTAATCATAATGCAGTCACTTGTATGTACTAGTTAGTTCAAGCACTTTTTCGTTCTTTCAGTGAAGTGGTCCAGTGCCTGATTCTGTCCCCCCCATTTCAAGACCACATGAATGAATCGATGCCATGGCTTCGGTGAATTGGTTTTTTATTGATTCCTTTTCATTCTGTAGCCTTTGTGGATTTGAAGCCCCATTAAAGATCCACCAGCAGTGCTCTTACTGCAAGTTCTCTTTTAAATGTCTGTTAAGATGTTGTACACTAAGTAAGAATAAATAATATTTTCCCCTGTCTTGCCCTTTTAAACTGTGTAAGCGTTTATTTATTAATTATTTATTTATTTATTTATAAAAAGCGTAGGATTTGATTCGATATATCTGCAATTAAACTACCGTCACTAGGTTATGTAGAGTAGATTATGCTCAATTTATATCAAACAAGTTTATGTTCCAAATGCTTGTTTTTAAAAGCAAAGCATGTACAAGTAGTTGACATTGAGAACTTAACTGAAACATTGAAACTTAATCAGGTGATCTGCATCTACATGCTTCACTAGGTATTTAGGTTATTTTATGTAAGGATTCAAAAAATGACCGGGTGTGTACTACTGTAGGAAAATAATCAACGCTGCGTGGTGTGATGAGGCCCGGCACAAATCGGAGTTACTGTTTCCATCCTGCAGTTGATTATTTTCGAATATCAGCATGTCCCAAAGTGTTGTATTGCTCTCATGCCATAGTAGTTTGCCAGTCATTACATTTTATTATTACTTAAAGAATCACAATATTTTTTTATCCATGTACAGTTACATTTAATGTTGTGGAAAGCCTGCAAAACAAGTTAGTTCCTGTTATCACTTACAGCAGCTGTAAAAAGTCATTCACTCACCAGCCTCTTTTTTTTTTTAACAGTACAGTTAAACGCACATTGTCATGTTACCAAGAAACTACAAATCACAAAGTCCTCTGTGCAATAGTTGTCAGAAAACCTGAAGTTACAGCTTTACCTCTGACTGTTTCAAAGCACTCACACTGGAGACTCCTTCCAAAATGCTAAATAAACAACTCCTCACAGAACAGTTCACTGTATCATCAGTTAGGCACTTTTTAAACTGTTTACGTGGTGTGTCCTCCATACAAATCCCAATAAGTTGTACTATAGAAATTATAATATATTACAACGAGCACCTTAATATATAACCTTGCAGACTGAACTTCTGTCAGAACTGCTGTTATAGAAAATTAATCAACACCTTCTGACCAATCAGAATCAAGAATGCAGTAGCGTTGCATTATAAAGCTGAAGTATGTAGCATTTGGAGTTTAAGGATGTGAAGACCTCTCTGGTAGAAATATTATTGCAAGTAACTTGCACGTTAATCAGATAGGTGCATGTGGCAAGTCTACTGTATAAACATTTGAGGAGTATTTCAGCATTACCTGAGGTCAATCCATAATGACATAAGACAAACACATCAAATAGATCCTGGGAACTCTGATTCGTTTGATTCATTTGAATTAATTTTTTGGTTTTCCAGAGCAACACGCAGCTGCAAAAATCAAGATGAGTAATTTTTTCACTGCTGACTGGTACTTATTTCATTTTTAGCCAAAAAAAGGTTATGTATTTTTATTTATGCATGTTCAGATTACACTATGTAACACATTTTTATTTATTTATTTGTTCCTGGTAGTAAGTGTTATTTCCTAATTGCTTATATTGCAAAAGTATAGAAAATGGCTATTAATCCCCTTAAACTTTGCTTTTGCTTTTTGCATTAAGAAAATGTGTCTTTTCTTTCAAATAAAGTCAGAAAAAACAAGTAAATTTCAAAATACAGTATGTTGTTTCTTTCTGACCTCAAAGAGGATTACAACAGCGTCAAGACATTTCTGTATGCCTTGAAGTATGATGAGTAAGGTCAGAGGTCATCAGAGACTTCAAAATGGTGGCATTCCTGATGGGTCTCCAAGGAGGCTTTACCAAGTTTCCCTGCTAGCTTTGTCTTTGGGACAGCAGGGACCCCAAGGCGCACTACCAACGTCGAGACTGGCCACAGCGCATCAATTTTGTTGTGGGGAGGAACAACGTCATGTGGGAGCCATTGGTGGACCCCCAGAAGGTGCTGATGCCATCACTACACATCACTTTGGGCCTTATGAAACAATTTGTCACAGCTCTAGATAAGGAGTCAGCAGCCTTCAAGTACCTTCAAGACTTCTTTTCTAAGGTGTCTGAGGCAAAATTCAAAGCCAATGTCTTCATCAGACCACAGATAAAGAAGAGTGCAAGGAATTCCCCAAGAAGCTCATTAGGAAGGAGACAGTGGCTTGAAACAGCTTTGTCGCAGTGGTTCAGGGCTTCCTGGGCAATCACAAAGCCGAAAACTATGTGGAGCTGGTTGAGACTCTGGTGAAGAACTACAGCACAGTGGGCTGCAGGATGTCTCTTACCTCTTATCCTCCATATCCTTGATGCTCATCTTGATGAATTCAAGGAGAACATGGGAATGTACTCAGAGGGTCAAGGCGAGTGCTTCCACCAGGATATACTGGACTTTGAACGGCGCTACCAAGGACAATATAACGAGATCATGTTGGGAGACTACATTTTGGGGCTGCTTCATGAAAACAATTATAATATAATCATAAATCTAGACAAACTACTCACTGCCAAATCTTTTGTGATGATTTTTTTTTTAGTATAAATACATGTTCATTTGATTCATATGTTGTTTTTTTCTGACTTTATGTGACCGAAAAGACACAAATTCACCCGTTTTCTCAATGAAAATACGTAAATTTCAAAATACCAATGTCCTGGTCACAAAAGCAAAGTTTGAGGGGATTAATAGCCATTTTCTATACTTTCGGATGCATAAGCACACCAAAGATTGCTTAATTATGTGATTATATCTAATTATATTATAAGCAGTAATGAAGCAGTAATCAAGCAGGAATGGCTTCAGTAGTTATAGCAGCAGTAATAACAACTCAGCCATTACATACGCTCTAGAAAAACTCACCCCACCTGAAACTCCTGCACAGACTACAGTCTGGGGCGTGATGATATTATTATGATAATTAATGGATGGGGCAGATACCATCACCTGCAAAAGAAAGGTTCACAGTGGATTCTGAGCCTAGCCTGGAATCATTTGGTCCTCACATTTCCGGGATCAAAACATTTTTTCCCTGATGTGTGAGGTGTATAATGCAGAATTATACAAAATTATGGGTATCCTTTTTCTGGCAATTTATGTCCTGCCTTACCAAACTGTCCTACCTTATCACAATTAATAGGTTTTTGTGAACCAATACCAGAAGATTTGGTCTACTTTTTTGCTGTGACCTTATCCGGAAATCTATAAATCTGTAGGGAGCATATTTTGTTAGTGTAAACTGTCTTGTCCGAAAATGCTTCCAGCATCAAACAACAGGTAGCAGCAGGTTTTCTCAGCCAATGTTATTATCAGATATATAGAATAGCTAATCTGAAAATCAGATTAATGGTGTGAATCATTTGAGATGGAATATAAGCCCTCACAGAACTTTTAACAGATCATGAATTAAAACTTATATTAATATTAGTCTACTGAAAAAAATTTGGAGATATTACAATATTTGGAGATGTGATATTTGGCGATGAGAACAAATAATACACATAGCTTTTCGGTGGCTACCTTGCTGGTAGTCCACAGTTGGACGGATGCGTCCGTATAATATATATATATATATATATATATATATATATATATATATATATATATATATATATATATATATATATATAGACAGAAACACACACACACACACACACACACACACACACACACATATATATATATATATATATATATATATATATATATATATATATATATATAAGCGGGTGCGCGCACGTACGCAGCAGTGACGCGCACGTACAGGGCCGTCACAGCACAGCAGCCGTCTGTCATATAAATCGGCTGCGGCGAGTCTGAGCTGCTCGCGCACAAATACACACGCTCGTGAGCAGGTGTGCGTCCCCAGTGTACTTAATTTTTTTTTTTTTTTAATCTTTGCATTGTCGCCATGTTGTGGACGGTTAGCTCGGTCGTTAGGAAATTTTCCACATCCTCCGTGAGTAACCATTGCTCCTGTTTAACCTTGCTGGCTTTGTTGCTGCTGTTAGCAATGAATGAAAAATTGCAGTAGAGAAGGCTCTCCACGAGACTGTGAGAGAAAATAGGGTTAACAACAACAGAGAAATAGTGCAATCCTGGATCATTCTGGATAGTAAAAGGACAGTCAGTGCCGTAATCTTAATCTCTCATTCGGAGTGCTTTATGGCAGACAGGGTGCTGGTGGAGATGTGGGTGCACGAGCTGATTTATTACCATCATCTACACATAATAGTGCACAATTCAGCTCTAGAGGCTTCTCGCTGGCTTAGTGTCTGCTGTAGAGCTGTACAGTGTTCCCAGTGGCCACGTTGCGCTCTCTCTCTCTGGGTGTGTGTGCGTGTGTGTGTGTGTTACTTCCCAGCAGAAAGACATGCATTGAGTTGCATCAGCAAGTGTTGGGGAAATGGCACTGCATATCACATTGCTAAAGACACACTAAAGCGTTATTTATAAATAGCTTTTTTTTTTTTTATTTGATGAATGCAGCATTAACATTGACTGACTCCACAAATTTTTAAAAGTCTGTTTCTAGTTTTGGCTCTTATCTTGGGCGTAATTTCAAGGTTATCAGCCTAAAAAACCTCCAGTTTCCTGACAGCCATAAAAACAGTCTCCTACAGCCACAAACAGCTCCATATATAAGTGCACTAAAGAGCATAGAATAACTTTAACCCATATACTGTACAGTGCAATTTTGTATGAAGTTTATTTAAAATCTTTACATATTCTGGTGAAAAGACAGCAGAACAAAGTCAGCTCTATTATGCATTAGTCAGCTTAATAGAACTTAAATTTCTCCCTGAATATTTTTTTTATTATTATAATTTTTTTTTTTTTTTGGTTAATATCAGTTTCTCAGGTTAATATCGTCCAGTCACTGAAAGTAATCTACTTCTCCACACAGGCTCGCTACCAAAATAAGCTGAGGCTGGCGCTGATTGGTCAGAGCTTGTTTGGACAGGAAGTGTACACCAGCCTCCGGAAGCAGGGTCATAAGGTGGTGGGCGTGTTTACTGTCCCGGATAAAGATGGCAAGGCAGACCCGCTGGGTGAGTGACAGCATGAGGGGGCGGGGCATACAGGCTATTCTAGCAAGCCATTAGAGCACTGAGGCTTCCCTTGGGCAAGGGAAATGAACAAAATGCAGTTCAATTAATTTCAGTTTTAATAATAATTTTAAACTTTATACATAATTAGAATAACGCTACAATTATTGATAGTCATAGATGCTGGTAATTGGACGCTTTTATGTAGCAGTGTTACCAAATCTGTTCAGTTGGAAATTAGCTAATGCAAGCTCTAAAAGTTTTCACATGGTGTCACAGACTAATTTGCATATTCATTAATTCGTCATGATCATTTGCATATCAAAACATGTTACACAAAAATAAAACAGAACTGAATATGATGAGTTTTAATTATAATCAGATTATAACTGATTATATTATCCCTATATATCATAATCAGATTATAACCGATTATAATAGATAGGGATAATATGGATTTACATCAAAGCAGAAATGATTTTTTTTTTTTTTTTTTTTTTTACAAATATATGTATATTGTTTTGTGTTTATAGTATCTTATCTGGGAGTTGTGCATGCTAGAAGTTTAAAGTTTAAATAATACTGCATTAAGGGACCAAAAAAACTATAATAATAATAATAATAATAATAATAATAATAATAATAATAATACAGAGGAAAAGAAGGAGAAGAAAAGAATAATGAAGGAAAATAGTACAAATATATTGCATTAAATTTTGAAATGAAATAACAATAATCTCTAATAAATTAAAAGTAACTAAAATAGTTTAAATAAGTTGTTAATTTGTAAAAAAAAAAAAAAAAAATGCAGTAACACTCGTGCTTATGCACTTCATTGTAATGAAAAAGGAATGTTTAGACCATTAAAATGCCAATAAATGGAGTATAATTGTATGAAACTGGTTAAAATCTGGGTACTGTAATACGGTCCCCTCCGAAAGTATTGGAACAGCAAGGCCAATTCTATTGTTTTTGCTATACACTGAAGACATTTGGGTTTGAGATCAAAAGATGAATATGGGACAATAGATCAGAATTTCAGCTTTCATTTCCTGATATTTACATCTACTACAGATACTTTTGCAAGGCACCGTACGAGCTCATCAGTCAAGCACGGTGGAGGTAGTGTCATGGCCTGGACTTACATGGCTGCTAATCTTTATTGATGATGTAACTCATGATGGTAGCAACCAAATATTATTTACTTAAGACTATCTGTTCCTATACTTTTGCTCAGCTAAAAATTGGGTGTTCTGTCACCAAAGGTGCCATGTTCTAAATTATTTAGTACATCTAGCTGTAAATATCAGGAAATCAAAGCTGGAGTTCTGATCAATCGTTTCATATTCATCTTTTGATCTCAAACCCAAATGTCTTCAGTATGTAGAAAAAACACTGCTGTTCCAATACTTTCAGAGGGGACTGTATATAAAGTGACATTACAATGTATAAAAACAAAATACAGATATACACTCACTGTCCACTTTATTAGGATCACCTGTACACCTGCTCATTTATGCAGTTACTACTGATCTCCTGGGATTTTCACACACAACAGTCTCTAGAGTTTACAAAGAATGGTGCACAAAACAAAAACACATCCTGTGTGTGGAGGGTCTGCAGACTGAAACACCTTGTTGATGAGAGAGATCAGAGGAGAATGACCAGACTGGTTTGAGCTGACAGGAAGTCTGTAGTAACTCAAATAAGCACTCTTTACAACCGTGGTGAGTAGAAAAGTATCTCAGAATACACAACACATCAAACCTTGAGGTGGATGCACTACAGTAGCACCACATCAAGACCACATCTGGTTCCACTCCTGTCAGCCAAGAACAAGAATCTGAGGCTATCATGAGCACAGACTCTCCGAAACTGGACAGATGAAGACTGGAAAAAGACCAGGTGATTTTTTTTTTCAGTGAGTTTCAGTGGGTTCTAGTTTCTGTGAGCCTATGCCCATGATAGCCTCAGCTTCTTGTTCTTGGCTGTCAGGAGTGGAACCTGATGTGGTCTTCTGCTCTTGTAGCCCATCTACCTCGTCGTTTGATGTGTTGTGCGTTTTGAGATGCTTTTCTGCTCACCATGGTTATAAAGAGTGATTATTTGAGTTACTGTATCCTTCCTGGCAGCTCTAACCAATCTGGTCATTTTCCTATGACCTCTCTTACCAACACGGCATTTCCACCCACAGAACTGTCACTCACTCAATGTTTTTTGGTTTTTTGCACCATTGTGTGTAAACTCTAGAGACTGTTGTGTGTGAAATTCCAAGGAGATCAGCAGTTTCTGAAAAACTATAAACCAGCCCACCTGGCACCAATAACCATGGCACGATCAAAGTCACAGAGATCACACTTTTTCTTCATTCTTATATTTGATGTGAACATTAACTGAAGATCCTGACTGGTATCTGTATGATTTTATGCATTGTTCTGATGCCACATGATTGATTAGATAACTGCATTAATATGCAGGTGTTCCTAATAAAGTGGATGGTCAGTGTATTTCAAAAATACCTCAATTGTTTTTCCAAAATAAATGCTCAGCTAAACTTAAAAGAAACTAAAGCATCTACACAGGAAAATGGAACATTTGTTGGAAATAAAAAAGTACATATTGATTATTTAAAATGTATAAAATGTCAGATTAAGTCTGATAGTGGAGAGGCACAGAGCGAGGGATTGGAGAGAGGCACAGAAAGTGACAAAGAAAAGAAATAAAGTGTGCAGAAAGGCTTTAAAGGTTTGTAGAAGGTATTAGACTCTTCCTCAGGAGTGTGTGTAGGAGACGAGTATGTGCGTGCATGTGAGAATGGAAATGGGAGTGTGTAGTGTGTGTAAAAGGGGGATGGGCGTCATTGGTGTCAGAGAGACGTTTAACCAGCTGGTCCTATCTATAAGGATCCAGACGGCCATTCCTCACTCTCATAACTATATACCTCATTATTCTCAATGTAATTACTGAATAATTCATGGTAATAACTGAAGAATATGATGAGTTGTATACAAAAATGTCTAAACCATTTTGATCTTAAGCAAAGCTTCTCTATTTGATTTCTTTTTTGTCTTCTAACCCTCTTTCAAACAACTTTAAATGTCCTGGCAGTTTTCTGGTTATTGTGTGAATGCCAGCTGGCGTTAAAATGCAGAGAATTTTGACAACAATTTTACAGGACGTAATAAAATTCTCTGCACTGCTTGGGTGTGCTTAGATGTACAAAAAAGTCAAAACGTTTCAGATGATGTTGTCATTGACACATCTGTGTGACTGCAAGGTCCAGATTTACATTCCTCACTGTTGGAACTACACACCTTTACAATTAGTTTTACTGTAATTACGGAATAACTTGCTTTAAGGTGAATAACTGAAGTCTAGAGTTTAGAGGATTAAGCAAAAATTCTACCGTAGCGCAGTTTGCAGCACAGGTCTGATGGTCAGGGCAGCTCACGGGTTTATATGAATGCACTCGCTCTAATATATGACTGTTTCTATAGTAACAGCTAATTCAAAAAGACTCGTATAGAGGACACTCACATAATTTAAGTCTGACAGTAAACTGTTATGTAAAGGTGTTGTTATTTAACCAAAAAAAAAAGTTGTAAAGTGTTTTGTAAGGAGATGTTTATTTAGCATTTATGAAAGGAGCCTCCAGTGTCAGCACTTTGTAAGAGTCAGTGGTAAAGCTGCAACTTTACCTTTTTTACAACAGGAAAGTCTTCACAGCAGAAGACGTGTCCTTTTGCAGTTTCTCCATATTGCTGCATTTTTTTTGCCTTATTAACTTAAGAGAGAGCGACTGTTTATAGCTCTTATAAAGTAAGTGATAACAGGAACTAACTTGTTTCAAGGACGTTCCACAACATTACATGTAACATGCACATATATATATATATATATATATATATATATATATATATATATATATATATATATATATATATATATATATATATAAA
>CM040992.1:6102595-6147503 GCA_022985145.1 Pangasius djambal
CAAGCCAAAGTCAAAATGACTTATAAATAATTTCCTGTCATTTTTGAACATGTTGGATGGAGTTTATTGTTGAGTTTTATGTGTGACATGTGCTTTTGCCAGATGACAAAGAAGTAGGGACTATTTTCCCTGAATAAAAATGAGTAAAATTCTCTGTCTTGACAATTTATGTTTTTCTCTGCTATAACATATGTTAAAAAAAAGTCTTTTACATTTCTTACGATCAAACAAACCTTATGTCCATTGAACTCCAGTTATAGGGTGGATACCCGACTGTTCCATGGCTGTTATCAGGCAGCAACAGTGCGTGTCCTTATCTGACCTAATATTGTTTGTTGAACCTGTTCATCAGCTGTGGCAGCGGAAAAAGATGGCACCCCAGTGTTTAAGTTCCCGCGCTGGCGTGTGAAGGGGAAACCAATCTCGGAGGTGGTGGACGCCTACAAGGCCGTGGGCGCCGAACTCAACGTCATGCCCTTCTGCTCCCAGTTCATCCCCATGAATGTGATTGACTATCCCAAACATGGCTCCATCATCTACCACCCATCTCTCCTGCCCAGACACAGAGGAGCTTCTGCCATCAACTGGTATGGGACAACTGCTCATATGTGTGTGATATTAACTTTTTGGTAGCACATGAAAGGTAAAGCATTTTATGGTAGTTACTGTTTATCACTGTGTGTAACTGCAAATAAGCTTATCCATCCATGTTAAAGAAGAAGTTTAGGTTATGTGAGTGCATATGCAGTAGTTTTACACTAAGGAGCCACATGTGTATGTGCAGGACTCTGATTGAGGGGGATACAAAAGCTGGCTTCTCTATATTCTGGGCTGATGATGGTTTGGACACTGGTCCCATCCTGCTGCAGAAGGAATGTCCCGTGGAACCCAATGACACTGTGGACACACTGTACAACCGCTTCCTCTTCCCAGACGGAATTAAAGCTATGGTAAGTCAAAAGCTCTCTTACTTAATGTACAACAGTGTACTTAGATGAATAGTATTGTCACATAGACAGAACATACTGAACATACGGATTTAAACAGGTGGAGGCAGTCCAGCTTATTGCAGACGGCAAAGCTCCCAGGATTCCACAGCCAGAGGAGGGAGCAAGCTACGAAGGCATCCAGAAGAAATCCAATGCCAAGGTAAGTGGCACAGAGCTGAGTCTGTCTAGGACAGTATCATTTGAAAGTTTCATTTCACTATTTTATAGCCGCCATGTTGTTCCTTCTGATGTGGGGAGCTGTTCATTGTCATGGTTCCAAATTTCTGCTTTCTCAAATATGACGTATTTCTAGTTCCTTAGAGTAAAAATATCAACTTTTTTGGTGAACACACATTTTTTTATACAGCCAAACAGCTGTAATGGTAAATGGGCATTTTCAGCATCCACTTTCATCTGGTATAATTGAGTTTCAAAAAGTTTAACCTTAAACACCCAGTAGCACTAGCTGGCCTATACTGGCCCACAGGCAAAACCATTTTTTACATTATAAATAGACACAGATCTGTTAAATTTACACACACCATGAGTGAAAAAAAGTATCATTCCAGTTGGTTTTACTCAATTTTAACTACTGGCTAATGATATAAATGCCCAACTGAGAATATATTCACCTGAATATATATTAAAATAGCTTTCGAACAAATTACAAATTACTCACACCACGAGTGAACAGAAGTATCGATTGACTTGGTCTTAGTCAAATTTGACAACTGGCTAATGATAAAAATGCTCCAATGAAGTAAATGGGTTGACTGTCATTCACTAGCTTTCCAACAAATTACAGAACCTTTCGTGCACTCTTTCACGCTCTCTCTTCTGTTTAGTTTGTTTACACTGTCATGCGCTGTCTCTCTCTCTCTCTCTCTCTCTCTCTGTCTTCTCATTGGATGCAGCTCCTGCCAGTCACCATGTAGTCAGACTTTTTCCAGTTGATGATATTTGACATACGTGAGCTGGCTTATGATGTATGATGTATGCTTACAAATTTCCTGACAATTTAAACCAGATACACAGCACTCACTGTGATTTACTATAACAGGATTGTCAGGATGATGCACAGCAGCTCAGGAATATCATGTTTTAGAGGATTTTCTCCCCTTTTTTGCCCACGACATTATATTTTAACAAACAAACCATTAAAAAAAGAGTTAAACCCCTCCTTATGTTACTCCTCTTCTTTGTGTTAGAGCTTCACCTACACTTTGGCTAGCACAGTATTTGGGGAGAATTTGGACCCGTGTATATATTAGTATGATGTGTTCTCTTGGTTGTCGACATGATTGTCATTGCCGCCAGGAAATTTGGCCGCTGGCACTTCCAAAGATGTTGAGTAAGTTGTGACTGATGACCTTGTCATAAATGTGTGTATTTTTCCACGTGCTAATTCAGATACAAGCCTGAAAGTTGTCTGCCATTACAAGGGATGTGTGTGTGTGGAAAAAAGAGAGACAGTGAATGAGTAAAGCAGAGGGTTGGAAATATCACTCAGGGTTTCTGTAGTTCAGAAGTCGACGCCTGGAATGTTGCTCTGCCCCCAACTGCCGCTGTAATACTTCTGTTTCTAGGGGCTAAAATAAGTAACAGGTGCAGAGGGAGTCCAGCTTGTTTAATGTCTCCCCACCCCCATTTCTCTCTCTCTCTCTCTCTCTCTCTCTCTCTCCCTCTCTGTAGGTGAACATGGCTCAGCCTGCTAATGTTATTCATAACTGGATACGTGGCCATGATAAAGTTCCTGGAGCCTGGGCCGTCATTGATGGACAGGTGTGTGGACTCAGTATACTGTACATGCAAGTGTTAACGCAAGTAAAGCTATAAACACACTTTCTCATCCAGCATAGCAGTCTGGGAAAACCCATCAGATTATAACTTATCTACATCACTTACATCTGTCAGCAGTCTATCCTGTAGCATAGCAAGCTCCATTCACCAGCTAGAGGAAGCATCACTAGTAAAAACTGCTAAACTTCTCAAGATAATGGACGCATTTCTAGCAGTGCAGTTAAGTAACCTTTCCTGCTACCACGTACAGTATGTAATAAATTAGGCAAACCCTGCGGTCATACTAGCAGAGGTGACAAGTCACTTGTATTGTGTGTAGTTTGTCTTCTGTTGTTGTTTTTTTTTCTCTTCAGATGAGAAACAGTCGTAGCCACTTTGTTTTATCGACCATATTTATATGTTATGTGCTAGGGTTCGTACTAGCTTTTTTAGGAAGATTAGCTACGCACTAGCTACATACACTCACCAGAGGCACAGGCGATCACTTCCTTCCAAGCTTTATTTTTCTTTGTATTATCTCTATACACATTTAATGAGATATATTTTAGCTATTTATATAGTGTGCGTGTGTATTGTGTAGCCAGTGACGCTGTACGGATCATCGATGCTGAGTGGTCCAGTTCCTTCAGGTCAGCCCCTGGATGTAGAGGATGCGTCTCAGCCCGGACTCATCACCAGCTCAGGCCTTGTGCTCTTCGGCTCTGATGGGAAAGCGGTAACACTCTCACATACACACACATAAACAGTAGCCGAAAGTATTCCTTCACCTTCTAAACTCGTCAAAACCCTGCTCTAAAACGTCCGTGTACTCGTCACAGGTTCAGTAGAACGATTATGGTCCCACCATGATGCATTAAAAATGCAGTTTGTAATGTTTGAACATGTTTCCAGGTCTTTATTGTTTCTCACACATAGGATATACTTCAAGAGGACTGTTAGCAGAGTGAGAATGAGACGTAATACCCATCACTGTAATCTATCTGCTGCTATGTACACTTTGTATTCACAACAGTTGGTATTGTGACAGCTAGCTATTAGCATTCAGCTAGCTTGTATCATCAGAGTTATTATTATCATGCCAGCTAACTGCTATTTGAGAAATGAGGAATAAAGCTGTTGTTAGTTAGCCTTAGCTAATGTTTTCCTTGGTTAAAGAGACACTAATTTACCATCAGAATCAGCTTGTGATTTGAGGTTGAGGTTTTTTTCTTTCGTGAATCGTTCTTGCACTTTAACTTTCATACTTGAAGTACATTTAAGAGTTTATACTTTACCACTTTAACTTGAGTGAAGAATTTGAAGCTGTACTTCAACGTTTACGAGTAACGAGTATTTATTTTAATGAGTAATTGCACTTTCCACCTAAGTATATTTTTTTGCATTATAGTTACAAAGTTTAGGGGCTTATAACCGAGACCACGTTAGCAACTATTACTTTTGTGCTGATTGTGCAGCTCCAGGTGAAAAGTCTGCAGTTTGAAGATGGAAAGATGATTCCAGCTGCCAAGTACTTCTCATCAGGAGATACCAGCAGTGTAGAGCTCACTGAGGAGGAGAAGAAGATGGCAGAGGACATAAGGGTATGTGTGTGTGTGTGTGTGTGTGTGTGTGTGTGTGGGGGGGGGGGGGGGGGGGGGGGGGGGGGGGGGGGGGGGGGGGGGGGGGGGGGGGGGGGGTAGAGCCATATATGTGCTTAAGAGAAGAAAAACCTTATTGAACACACTTCATCTTGTGATCACTTGATCACATTGTAATCTGTTGTAGGTGATCTGGAAGGGCATTTTGAGCAACGTGGCAGTAATTGAGGACACAACCGACTTCTTTAAGTCTGGGGCTGCATCTATGGATGTGGTCAGGTGAGCACTATTTTCACATTCTTTCTCAACAAACCTCCAACCTTTAATCTGTGATCTGATCTGGACATTGTTTACCTTTAGTACATCATATGTTCAGTTTAGCACATCACTGTAAAATCAACCTCTGATTGTTACTGTATATGAATTGAGTATATTACTATCATTTTTAAAAAGCAGCTAAAGACACCAAGTCATTATATTTTATGATTGCTTTTAGGTTTCAGGTTTTTTCCTTTCAAATTTGTTTACTTTCTTGTTTTTCTTTTACAGACTTTATTTGTATATTTTCTTCTGTTTTTATTTAATCTTATTATTGTTTTTTTTATTTTACAAACTCAATTTTATATGATTTCTTATATGGATTTATTTACTCTTATTTTTGTTTTTCTTGTATGATTTCTTAATAATTTATGTTTTTATTAATTGTTGTTATTATTATTATTATTATTATTATTATTATTATTATTATTATTATTATTATTATTGGTTGCAAATAATAAACATGATAACGATAAATAATTATTAAGGTTGCAAATAATAAGCAAGAACAACTGATGTTTGTGTGTGTGTATTTGTGTGTGTGTGTGTGTGTGTGTGCGCGTGTGGGGCAGACTGGTGGAGGAGATCAAGCAGAAGTGTGGAGGCGTACAGCTGCAGAATGAGGATGTCTACATGGCTACTTCCTTCCAGGAGTTTATCCAGATGTTTGTACGGCGTCTGAGAGGGGAGGACCAGGAGGAAGAGCTGGTCATCAATTACGTGAGCGTCAAACACACTAACAGTCCATCAGGAACTTTATCCTGACACTCAAACAAGACATGGCATACTGATATTAATATTTTTAAAGCCATCTTTCTGTGGAAAGAAAGTTAAATGTTGTATTATTTGCCATTTCCAGGCAACAAAAGACATCAATGGCATGACGCTGAAGATGCCCTACCAGTGCTTCATCAATGGGCAGTTTGAGGATGCAGAGAATGGAAAGACTTACAACACTGTCAGCCCCACCGATGGTTCTGTAGGTCGCACACACATGTACACACACGTCCTCATGTTCTCACCCTGAGTCTGATCTTTGACCTTTCTGTTTTTTGATCTTGTCCTGTAGGTGATCTGTAAGGTGGCATTTGCCTCTGTTGCTGATGTAGACAGAGCAGTGGCTGCAGCTAAAGAGGCGTTTGAGACAGGTCCATGGGGCAAGATGAACCCTCGCGACCGCGGCAGGCTTCTCTACAAGTAAAGGATATTTCTGAAATCTGAAATAGTGGTCCCCATTAGCTTACGTACAGACGGCCTACAAATTAATGGAAAACCCAATGGCTCTGCTATGCTATGGGGGTGTTTATTTATTTTGCTGGCATGGTTTGCCTCCACTTGTCCCCTTAGAATGAAGCGTCAATGCAAATCAATACAACCTTCTTCTGACTGATCACTTTTATCCTATAAAGAAACATATATATATATATATATATATATATATATATATATATATATATATATATATATATATATATATATATATATACATATTATACTGATGGGCATGGTTGCTTCCAGGATGACTCTGCCCACATCCATAAGGCACGAAGGCTCACTGAATGGTTTGATGAAAATAAAAATTATGTAACTCATGCTTTGGCTTTCACACTCATCAGATCTCAATCCAGTTGAACACCTACGAGAGATTTTGAGCCATGTGTTAGACAGTACTCTCTACCACCATCATCAAAACACCAACTGACTGAAAATCTTTGTTGAATCTATGCTAAGACACATTGAAGCGCTTCTGGTGCATTGTGCCAGCCCAATACATTGCTAACACATTGCTTTACATGGTTTTTTCCTTTAATTTGTCAACCAGTGAGAAACAAGGATATTAAAAGTAGCAAACCTTTTTAATGTATTTAAGGAAAAAAAAATTGTGAGTGCATTACTAAAAACCTTTTATTTTGCCAGTTAACTACAACAAACAAAAAATAATTTTTGGAGTCACCTCAGATCCTTGAACACTAAGTGTGCATGCTGTGTATGTGCAGGCTGGCTGATCTTATGGAGGAGCATCAGGAAGAGCTGGCCACTATTGAGGCCATTGACTCAGGGGCTGTGTACACACTTGCACTAAAGACTCATGTAGGCATGTCCATTCAAACCTTCAGATACTTCGCTGGCTGGTGTGACAAGATCCATGTACGTATTAGAGTCTGTGCTTTGGTCTTACTCATGATAATATGTGTCTTATACATGTATAAGATACATATTATCATGTGTGTCTTATACATGTATTCTATACTGTCTTCCACAGGGCACAACAATACCCATCAACCAGGCCCGACCCAACCGCAACCTGACTTTCACTAAGAAAGAACCTCTAGGGTGAGTGTAGATGTTTGTGTTTAAAATAAAACTACCTAAAGGATGAATTGTAGCAATCAGTAACTGTGAGGTTACTCTGTCCACCATTCTGGACCAGGGTGTGTGCCATTGTGATTCCATGGAATTACCCTCTTATGATGCTGGCCTGGAAGAGCGCAGCGTGTTTGGCAGCTGGAAACACACTCGTCCTAAAACCTGCACAGGTAAAACACACATAGGCAGATATTAAAAAGCTCTTACGACCTTGGGCTCCCGAGTGGCGCAACAGAAAAGCGTTTGCCATATCATCTGGAGATTGCTCGTTTAAATCCTGACAATACAAGAGCCATCTGTGGCTGGAGCCATGGGAGCAAAAGTGTCTGTGCTCTCTGGATGGGAGGGATGGCATACTCTTTCTCCCCTGTCAGTCACAATGAGGCAAGCCAATCACGGGCATCTGTGAGCTTGTGTATGAGGAAGAGGGTAGATAGTGCTGTGTTCCGACTGGGTTACGCTGCCATGAGTTATTGCATTATTGCATGAGTTATTGTATGTCTGGCTGGTGAGTGGGAATTGGCAGGTGACCAAATTGGGGATTTGGATTTGATGTAACCTCTCTCACAAACCAGCCCACAGACAAAGTAAATGCAAATAAAACTTTTGTAAATCTATCTTTATGCAAATCCATCCAGGTGACTCCTCTGACAGCGCTGAAGTTTGCTGAGCTGGCCGTTAAAGCAGGCATTCCTAAAGGCGTCATCAATATCATACCAGGATCAGGTAATCACACCACCGCTTAACTGATTACTTATGCTTTCATACATGCATCTGCGTATGTGTACACAGTTTTGTGCAGGAATGGAATTTTAAAAGCACTCATTTCAAAACCTAGAAAAGTATGAAGATTGTGAAAATGTTTGGGTAAAAGTATGTACAATGTGTTGCCAAAGTAATATAGACTGAAGACGCTAAGGCAAATTTAGTACCTACCCTTCAGTCATAGTCTTAAATTCATTAAGTCATGCTGTCTGTGATAAATTAATCAATTTTTATAGATTCCACTCTGCATTTTGTACTTGTTGGTAAAAACACCCCAAATGACATATTCATAAACCATGCTAAGTTGCTCATTTGAAAGACAGCCCTTTGTAGAACCTTAGCAAATTGCGGGTGTTAATAGGTTTGTACATGTTTTTACACACACAAACCTTTAGCAAATCAAGGTCTAAGGACTTAAATCCATTGTTTCCCTTTACTCTGCACTTTCTCATGATACAGTTTATGACCTTTAAAAGTAGCAAGAAAACTGGACAATAAAAAGGCTGGAAAGGCAAGGCCAGAAGCCCTGTATTTATACATGGGATGTGCAATATTTGTGTTATTTGTTTTTCTATAAAATAAAAATAACATTTAACTTATTACGATGGGAACGATGATGATGATGATGATGATGATGATGAAGTATCTGTCTTTTAGGTGGTATGGTTGGACAGAGGTTGTCTGATCACCCTGATATCCGTAAGCTGGGCTTCACTGGATCCACCCCCATTGGCAAACAAATCATGAAAAGGTAAAGTCTGTCAATCTTGGCCACTTTAATAGGGACACCTGTGCCATTGTTTATTTATGCTTTCATCCACTCAGCCAATCATGTGGCAGCAGTGCAGTGCATAAAATCATGCAGATACAGGACAAGAACTTAAGTTTAGGTTCACATCATACATCACAATGGGGGAAAATGTGATTTTGACTGTGGCATGAGATTTTGACACACAACCATCTCTAGAGTTTACACAGAATGGTGCAAAAAACAAAAAACTTCACCGAAACTAGACATTTGAAAAATTTCCGCCTGACCTGTCCAGTTTCTAAAATCAGCCCAACTGGCACCAACAGCCACCACAGTCTATATGAAGACCATTTGAAGTTCCCCCTGTTAACATGATGTCATTTCCTCCTGCAGCTGTGCAGTCAGCAACTTGAAGAAGGTCTCCCTGGAGCTGGGTGGCAAATCTCCTCTTATTATCTTTAGTGACTGTGACATTGACAAGGCCGTGAGGATGGTGAGAGCCAGGAAACACACCGAGCTTGAGATTACTGTGAACTGGGATTCTCAGGCTTATCTTAATGTGTGTGTGTGTGTGTGTGTGTGTGTGTGTGTGTGTGTGTGTGTCTGTAGGGTATGAGCTCGGTTTTCTTCAACAAGGGAGAGAACTGCATTGCTGCAGGCAGACTGTTTGTTGAAGAGTCTATTCATGATGAGTTCATCCAAAGAGTGGTGGGTTTAAACTCATGCTGATGACTTAAAGTATCTTAACAGAAAATTAGTTTTCCAGAAATACATTTAATGTTGTTTTCAGCTGACATTAATGAAAAAGTTTATCTAACAAAATAAGAAAAGGGTGACTTACTGAATCCGCTGACATGCACAGGTTGAGGAGATTAAAAAAATGAAGATTGGAGATCCTCTGGATCGCTCTACAGATCACGGCCCCCAGAACCACAAGGCCCACCTTGACAAGCTGCTGGAGTACTGTGAGATCGGTGTGAAGGAGGGCGCCACGCTCGTATACGGGGGAAAACAAGTGGACAGACCTGGTAAGACTTCACACGTCCAAGAAAGTGTTCACTTCATTTAGGATGCTTTCACGTATGAATAGAACTCTGGTAAATTTTCCCCCTTGGTGTGGTTCTTTAGTCCGGTCTGAGTACAGCAGTAACAGAACAAGCTGAGAGCTTCTGAGTGAGATGTTCTCTGTCTGCTTCGACTCACTGCAGGAAGTGAATCAAACATGCTGTATTTTGAGTTTTGTTTTTACTTGATTCGAGCGTAGAAACTGAGCTGCAACGCACACAGTGGCCCAAAGGACAGAGCTGTAGAGCTGCAGAAACGCAGTGTTTTCTGGAGGTTTGGACTGATGAACAAAAAGAGAAAAGAAACTCTGGATGCAAAATGTTTTAAAGTAGTTATTTATATAATTATCTAATGATTTATTTAACGGCAGCTCCTTGTTCTCCATGCTCGGGTGATTTGTGTGATTTTGACACACACTTGGCAGAGGTTTATCTTTTTCCGTCACCATATTTCTGAATCAAAAAAGCAAAATGAGTCAGTGAATCAAAGTTCTACCAGGATGTTTTGAGCCCTAGCCTGTTTTTTGTGTTGTTGTTTTTTTAATATTTATTTGTTTCATTATTGTTTTGGTTAGCTTTTTGGGTTTTTTTTTTTCATTTTATTTTGTTTAATTATGTGCAATATAAAACCAAACCAAACCAAATAGCAAATGAACATAGAATCAAATAAATGGACCAGTTAGTGTGAGAGCATCCTTATTTTCTTCTGTGTAAAAAAAGCACATAAAATGTTTAGGAATTTGCTGTCCTTCCTTTAATTTCCATTCAATCAACATGTCAGAAGCATAACAGAGTAAATAAAAGGTGCGTTTTGTGTAAATCTGTGCAGGATTTTTCATGGAGCCTACAGTCTTCACGGACGTAGAGGATCACATGTTCCTCGCTAAAGAGGAATCATTTGGCCCAGTCATGGTGGTGTCTAAATTTAAAGATGGGTAAGAAGTTGGGCTTTGTTAGATTGAGAAGGAAATGTAACAAAATGGCTCTGCAGGAAATCCGGTTAAAGCTTGTAGAAACTTGTAGAAACATCTGTTCCTAAAGAACACTTCTCCCCCAGTGATGTAGATGGAGTATTAAGCAGAGCGAATGACACAGAGTTTGGCCTGGCATCTGGAGTCTTCACACGCGACATAAACAAAGCCATGTACGTGAGTGAGAGGCTGGAAGCTGGAACTGTTTTCGTCAACACCTACAACAAGACGGATGTGGCTGCGCCTTTTGGAGGATTCAAGCAGTCCGGCTTTGGGAAGGATCTTGGTAAGCACAGTGAATCCTGATATGTGAGGAATAAAATATGAGCTGTTATAGGAGAATAATCAGTGACGGGTTGGTGATGTGGAGTTACTGTTAATATTAATGTACTCCTGTGAACTGTCTGCTGAACTACTGTCAGAGCTGCTGATATAGAAAATTAATCAATATCTTCTGACCAGTCACATTCAAGAATTCAACAGCACGTGGTATAAAAATGATAATTAGCTCATTTTTCTAACATTATGCTCAGCTTGTGGGTGTTTTTGGCTGTTTCATAGGTGAGGAAGCCCTTCACGAATATCTCCGAACTAAAGCAGTGACAGTGGAGTACTGAGAGGAAACATTACCTGCTGGACTTCGTGCTGGATCACCAGGCAGTGGATAGGAACGCAGGTCTCATGCTTCATCTACCATCTTGCTTGGGTTTTGGATTGATAAGGGCGTTTAAAAAAGCACTCTCTGCCACAACTCTAATTTTTGTGCCTACAATTTTTGTCAGTTTGCTTCAGGAAAATGCCAAGACAGCTCAGTATGCAACAAATGGATCTAAGGACATAGTAGAAATAGTAGCTTGGGAAACACATGGATCAGTATGGCTTCTGAAGATGCAGTTGATCAACACGACACTGCCAGTATCCAGCTGATTCAACATCAGAAGGAGAATACACTTTAGCTTTTATTTTATTTATTTTATTTGAGAATTTTCTGTTTCTTACACAAATCCATACACAGTATCTGGTTTATTTAAAGTATTTTGTCTTAAGATATTCCGAAGCTATTTTACGTCACCATCACGTTTTAAAATGGGACATTTCTACCTCACCGAGCTAGGCTTTTAATAATCATGCCACCTCCAGAAATCCTGTTTTAAATTAATATACATGTAAATATTTTATAGAGAATGAAACAAATGATCCTTCTTTATATTTTTAACTTTGCATTCCAGACAGGAAGTACATCATGTTTTGAATCTGTAAATATGATGGTCTGAAAAATATAAGGATTCTGAGAGGTGTATATGAGAGAAAACTGTGGAACTTCGTGATGTCTTATTGGGCATCGTTCTCTTTGGCCTGAACTTAATGGCAAGAGATTAAACCCAGTTCTTTACTGCAAGACATTTTCTAGGAAGTGTTCCAGTTTGACGGAGTGATGTAATCCAGATCAAGGCTGGAAATCCTCCAGATACCATTTTAGTTATTAAATGCACACTCAGCATTTTAATCAGGAAACACTTCTACAGTCTTAAAGGAAAAATCCACCCTGAATGACTCGCATAATAACCTTTATAATTAACATCATCTTCAGTGGATTTATTTTGTAATGAAATTCTGAGTTGACTGTCATTTTCATACATTACCCACAATGCCAGTTAACTATCCACTGATAGTGGTGCAAGTGGGATTTAGCCCTCACTTCATCTCTACCTAAAGAGAGTGATGCAGCGGCACTTTATACTTTAGTCTTGTCTGTCTGTCTCACCGCTTCATCTGTACACTCTGCTAAAACAGATCAGCTTCCAAAGGTTCAACTTTCATGCTAATACCGCAGTCAACACTACGACATTATGTTTGAGATGTTCCAATTAAGTGCCATTGTAACTGTGAAAGCAGTGCCCTCTGTAACATCAGCACACAACCTACCTTCTCATAGATAAGAAGAAGAAATGCAGCATCAACCAATATATTAGCATACTTAATGTGTTTCAGGCTGGTGTTTTCCTTTATGGCACCATTAAGAAATGTTCTTAATATTACATAAACTGCTTATACACCACACCAACAGAATGTTTGCTAGTATTTATTTATATTGATGCGTTACAGTGTGTGAAATACCTAAAAATCCAGTAGGCAACTTTGAAAATCAACACTATCTTCAGTATGAGCTGTGCATTCTGTGAGGAAAGACAGTATTCTTATTGCCCAGCAGCTACTGTACAGCAACAGTGTTAAATCCGTTTCTGTCAACAATAAACTGAATACGGATCACCATTTCTGTGTTTTCTTCAGTCTCTTTCACAAAGTGGGTCATTCCATTTCATCATATTATCTCAAAAGAAGATGGGTTTGATTCTTACGTTAATAAAAACAGTGCATACAAGAAGACATCATGTGATGGTGAATCTTGTTGTGGTAAATAAATCATTATTATTGGTTAAGTAATCCAACGAATATGAACCAACTACTGTAATACAGTAGTACAATTCAAGTGATAGTAATAGGACTGCTGTGTCCACCCTGGTGGATGGCTTTAACTGTGAAATGTCTTTATTTATCCAGAAATGGTAAAGCTGCTTGCATATTCAATTCAATTTGCATTATCTGTGTAGCAGAAGAATATTCAACTCTTTATTGGCTATAATCTTAAAAATACATACAGCGGGGTCCAAAAGTATGAGGGCACTAGTGAAAAATGCTTCTATTTTGCATTCTTTCCTAATCTAATACAAAAAAACTTCATTACAAATTATATTATTGAAAACAACGAGTGAAAATTGGAATCTTTGAAATTTACATGAATTTCAGAGTTTCTTAGTATTTGGTACGTCTCCTTTTTTCGCTTTAATGACGGTGTGCACTTGAGCTGGCATGGACACCACAGGTTTGTGTAAAAGCTTATGATCCATTTTAGATCAAATCCATCCGTCTGAACACTTGCTTCAATAGAAGAGATCAGACATGAGGAAAAATCCGACCTTTTGTACACAGCAGTTAAGATGGTCAATATCACACATTTGCTTACATTTAAATATTAAATATTTGAGATATTGAACATCCACTTTCTTTGTTTTAAATATTTACAAAATTCTAAGACCTGTTTATTTCCAATTTTAAATGAAAAAAAAAAAAAAAACTTTTGGACCCCACATATGTATATCTGCATATGATTGGTAAAACAATTGTGTTTCAGGATAACACAATAAACTGAAAAAAAACTTCAAATTCGAATTTAAAGAAGACTAATTA
This sequence comes from Pangasius djambal, assembly GCA_022985145.1. Classification (NCBI taxonomy): domain Eukaryota; kingdom Metazoa; phylum Chordata; class Actinopteri; order Siluriformes; family Pangasiidae; genus Pangasius; species Pangasius djambal. The sequence continues at coordinate 6,116,447 of CM040992.1, forward strand.
TATTTTCCTATAAAACATGTCCCAAAGACTTTTATTCCTCTCATAGCACAGTGATTTGCCAATGATTACAATATTTCATTTTTAATGGATGACACATCATGATTTTTATCCGTTTATGTTAATGTTAATGTTGTGGAACGTCTGTGAGAAGCTGTTCACAGGACAACCATAGCCTGGACAGTCCAAAGGCCAGCATGGTGGTGGTAGTATCATGGGATACTACCATATAACAGGGACTAGGACACTAGGGCAGAAATTAGTCTTCTAACAGGACAACTGCCCTAAGCATACTGCCAAAGGTACACAGAATCATCCAGTCAAAGTCCATACTTCGAAAAGGTACATGATAATGGAAAATCAAACACAAGAACAACATGTAAATGACAAAACCTTTAATACAAAATTAATATAAAACATTTAACCTACAATGTTCTGCATATTTTTAAAAAAAATCTTCATGGATCTGCTCATCTTCACTGGTTTCCACACGAGGCTGCATATCAACGGTGTAAAAAAAGTTTTCAACCTCGATTAATCCACACTGCACATGCTGATCCTCCTGACACTCATCTGAAACCTACAGCACATGAGGGACATGACATACAATAAACACTGATAAATGCCACATAGTTCTCAGAATGATGAATACACAGTAAACAAACAAAGCAAAAAGGTCTTGCATGTAAGTCAGTGAGCGCACCAAGCACCAGATATTGTCAGATATTGTCTCATTCTTATAAGGTTGGAGTTTTTATGTTACGAATTATGTATTTCCAGCTTTCACAAAACAGCTTCCTGCATTACCCTCAGTGATGCATCATTTTGATGTATTTCATGATGCTCGGAGTTTTGATGGCCATGTGCTAGCCTGTGTGATCTGCTGTCAAATACGACACGTCCATTTTGGCCCTCTGGATTTTCCACACATTGAACAGGAGTCTGAAGGAATATCATCAAAATGAGAACAAATCAGGGTTCAGGTGTGTTCAGTCAGATCAATATTACAAATGCACTCCATTAAATATAAACACACTCATAATTAATACATAATTATTGTACAGTAAATACAAAGTGGAGATTTTAGACCTCAAAGGTTAGGAGACTAACTTCTGTCATTTGGTGTTTGTTAAAATACAGGAATAGGGCAATAAATAAAGATATCCTAATGGACTAGACAAGGTTGAATGTGGGTGAGTTGGATAGTAGGATGGTTCCAGCTTTAGGGGAGGATAAAAATGTGGGAAATAGTTATAAACCAAAATAAACTTACATTCCATTTAAACAACCTTACAATCTAACTTTCACCTTAAATGCTGAGTTTATCTTAAAGATGCTTTCCTGCATTACCCTCAGTATTTCATGATGCCCTGAGTTTTGATCGCCATGGTCCTCGACATAGGCAGCCATCAGAGGTAGGCTGTATGATGTGTTCTCAAATATGACACATCCATTTTGGCCCTCTGGATTTTCCACACATTGAACAGGAACCTGAAATAAACAAAAATTTTTAAAAATCTGGATTCATGTGCGTTCATTCAGATCAGTATTACAAATACACTCCAATGACACAAATACACACTTACAGTGACAGAAGATACTGTATTTATTGTACTGTAAATACAAAGAGAAGATTCTAGTCATCAAACTAGATTTGGAGACAACCTTTTGCAATGTTGCGTCATAAAGACAGGAATAGGGCAATGAGTAAAGGTGCCCTACTCAGCTGGAGGAGTTTGGATGTAGGGTGAATGTAGAATGGCTGCAGTTTTAGGGCATGTTAAAATGTGTGTGTGTGTGTGTGTGTGTGTTGGGGGTGGGGGGGGTTTACAGTTTTACAATTTAACATTCACATTAAATGTTAACTTTCCCATTAAATACTTTAAAGTTAAAAGTATATTCTTCTCATTCATTTCCAAGTAGAAACATTAGATGGCAGTACTATCACCTAAAGATCTTAATATTCTCAATCTACATGCCAGGCTGCATTTAAGAAAAATGGTGGACTACTTGCTTGCGGTGACAACGGTTCATGGTCAAGACATTTCTGTTTTCCTGCCAGCCTCAGAGAATTCTCAAAATCTCATTTTCAGTTTATAACTACGCTGAATTTAAATCAGTTACCAACATACTCTAGGATTCCCGGTAGAGATCCTGTCACTCACACTCCTAGATTCCCGATGACTCACATTGTTTTTTACGTCTTGGGCCTGGGAAATATTAAAGCAAATATTAAAAGATGTCTCTTTAAACACGTAAAATAATACTTTGCATAGACTTGAGGAAAAACCTCTGCTTCCAGAGCTAAACTGATTGGTTAATCCTAGTTAGGCTGTTACAAACCTCGTGTATTATAATACTGACTCACAGCCCAACAGATCCGAGTCTGTTTAGCAATTTGGCCAGGAAAGATTAACAACGCCAGATTGGCAAATATTGTGTCAAATGTGGCCCTTAATGAGCCCAGGAATTACATGTAAAACAAATATGCCGATATTTCCACATTGTAATTAATATTTTTAACACAATAAATTATTGTGGCTGCATGGGCCTTGGTAAACACACTCCGTTTAGAGAAAACACACAAAGTTTTAATCAAATAACAAATATAGAAAAATAATAACTGAAATATAGACTGTAAATATTCTCAATCCAACTATTTAACATTTATACTGTATATAGAATACTATCCTAACTAGCACATGGGCTAAAAACATATGTATGTACTGTATATATCACTCTTTTTGATTCCAAGTTAAATCTATTACCCGGAACTCAAAAAGCACATGAATTTAATATAATTTTCATAAACGAGCATAGTATAAATATACATACCATATCATAGATTTGTCAAATTCGAATTTTCCCTCGAAAATGCTCTACAGCTACAGCAGGGTAAATATGTTGCTTACTGAAGTCTGAGTTTGTGGTGCCAGTATCGCGATACTGAAAGTAGCACGTGACGCACCAAGATATCGTGCATTCATATGACAGACTCTTGTATTTTTCACTAGAAACATGTAATAAACTAAATATGGATGACTTGTGTAAGTTTAGTTGATCTGCACCTCATCATTTTGACTACAGTTATAAACATCATCAAAAACATCTTAAAGTTGGCCAAATAATCTTATATTAAAGTTGTGACTAACACTAAAAATGTGATGATTGGATATCTACAGGGGTATTTTTCAAATAATGTCTGATCAAACTCATCACTTTACCTTGAATTCCTTTTTTCAACCTTGTACAGTTGTTCCTGGAATGAATCGGAGTTGATTTTCTCTTCGTCCGTGTTTTTAAACAAATAATCCATTGTCATAGCGATGTCTAGATGTCCAGTTAGAGGAAGAAAAAAAAAACGTCTACAAACCATCAGATAAAAGAATTGATGAAATAATTATAATAACATTTAAATAATTATTAAAACTAACAATTTTTTATTCTCTTCAGATGATATGTAAAGCAGAAGTAAAGCACAAAAGTGTACACAAGTAGATCCTGATTCCAGTTTACCTGTCAGGCTTGTTTTAACGCCGCTGAGGTGTGGTCAGGGACGACAACACAGCAAGACTGAATTTAATGATTCATCAGAACTTTGAGATCTATTGTGTAACATCAAACTGAACAGCGTAACTGGTCATATATAATAGAATTAAAACTGTATTGTGTTTAATAGACAATACTCGGCAACATTAAGCTAATATTAGACATGGAGTTGACAAAGGCTACAGAGATAAAGATCTTTGTGTATAGATACTGAAAATACATAGCATTTGTATAACAGTAATGTGGGCTAGTACGGAACAAATACAACACTTAAAAAATTATAATCAAAAAAGGAGTAAGCCAATCCTATCAGTGGTCTCCAGACATATGATGATGTATCATGACATTTATGTAAAAACAGAACACTGTCTTAGTAATAACCACATAGCATTGGCTGGTTAGTTAAATGCAACAGGTCTGATTCTTGGTCTCTAAATTTCCATTTTCCGACTGTTTAATAATATTAGAATAGAAAAAAAAATTTTTAGGATGAAGCAAGGCCCATAGATGTGTCATGGTAATGAAATTATGTAGTTATAAACAAACTTTCTGAACACAATGGCTCAATTTGACTGTTGGCTCTTTGGCTGCTTCTCTGGTCACTGTTCAAAGTTTGTGATCATTTTCATAACCAAACTCTTGTTGATCATTTTCCAGAACTCGTTTCCAAAGCTCTTTTGTCTTCACGATGCTGCTTGATTAGGCACGCTCTCTAACAAATTCTGGGGTGTTCCTGGAACAGGTGTAATTTATATTAAGGTCATGTGACCCTTTAATTGTACCCAGGTAAACTGCGTTCAACTAATTATGGGATTTCTGATGGTTATGCCTGAATGCATTTAAGAATTTCACACCAACAGGAGTAAATACTTTTGCATTCATACTTTTTAACTTTTCTTACATATTTTACCTTTTCTCATTACATAAACATTATGGGCTATTTTGTGTAGATTCATGGATCCCAATTAACTCAATTTCAGTTTCAGGATGTAACACTACAAAATATGGAGCACTTCAGGGGGTGAATACTTATGCAAGGAATTGTATAAAAATCTAAAACACGGCTGCACCAGCAAAATTTAAGATTTAATCTCTCTGGAGCTGTGAGGTGTCAAAAATACCCACTGTGTCTCCCCAGGTTTTTAATTACTTAATAAAAAATAATCACCATTTAAGACACTGGTGTCAAACTCAAAAATTCTGCCTGGGCCACTTTAGCATTTTTGTGAGTCCTTGAAAGGCTATAAACTGACTATTAATTTTTAACATATTATCTTCTATTCTACTGATTAACACCAATAACCTAGGCTCTGAAAGTAGAATAAGATGTTTATAGGAAAAAGGGTTAACCGCGACTGTTGAACTATTCAGCGTATAACATCAAATTACACAACTGCATGTTACTGACAAAGCCTCAAACACATCCCTTTAGTTGGTTTCATCATATTTTATTGGCTACCAGCTGCTGATGAGAGACAGGATTAACCAGAAGTTTGCATTTTTCAGAGTTCTGAGTGAAAGCTGCTAGCCAGCTAGCTATAATCGGAGCATAGAGATCTATTAGGCTTATGCAGGAGGGTAAAAAGGAATCATAGGTCTGGTTTTATAACATGAGACATCATTATCTCCTATTACTAACATGCTTTATTCATTTTAGTTGAACGGTCATAAAGGTATTTTATGGCAGTGTTATTAATACCGCAAGATTGGTTGACAATAGATCGTTCACCGAATAAATAAATAACACATTTGACTTTCTTTATCCGCTTCCTATTGATGTGTGGCTTCCATTCCAAACACATCTCAATGTAACTCTTTCCAGCAAACGCCACAGAATGGACTTTGAGCCTGTTTTGGGGATGCCCATGTTCAGCACTGACTTTATCTGTAATGGCACACTCCATAGTAGTGGTTAAAGGCTTATATGAAAGTAGTCTCTCAGGGCTATAAGAATTTGCGATTTTTCATAAGTATTTCTTTTTTTACATAGGCTACTAGGTTTAAATGTTTTAACTTTATTGTGGCAGTTGTATATAGTGTTTTACTATCAAAAAATCTTTAGCTGTGCTGTTTGTTGTATCTCTGTACCAATGTTATTTTGGAGAGGTGTGAAGTGTTTGCCCAACAGGGGGATCACACCCCGCCCCTTTCCCTTTGCTCACCAGCAGCTAAACATAGAGTCGCAATACTCTACACACAGAAACCCAACAGTGTCCTGACTAATCTTATAACAGACTTGCGGCGATAAAGTAATTCGTTTGTTTATACTGAAAATGTCCGATAAGTCGATTTCCATTCCCCCGGCTGAATGGAACGCCAGTGTACTGCAAGAAAGGGTTAAATGTACATTGACTGTATTTAGTGTACTACCTTGAGTTTGACACATAATTTAAGACATTAATGTAGAATTGCAATAACATCAATCTTGTTGTTCCAGTACTTTAAATCTAGTCAATTCATTTCCAAAATGGCATCACTGAACACTATGGAAAAGTGTTTATTTGTGGCTAAATCAATAATCACAAGAGTACCAGACTTTTTTAGACTGATAAATGTAGCAGGATGGATAAAGAATTACAGATCAAGGGTTTAATCAGAGGTTAAGGTTTTAATCGGTGATTGCTATGTTTAGAATGCAAAACTCAGATCAGCAGACAAATCCCTGATTAGCTCTAAACTCCCTTTAATTTAATCCTTGTTGCTGCAACTCACCATTTGTCTAGATAACCTCAGATTCAGCCTTTCTCTCACACAGACATCGAAATATACTCATGCAAATAGAGCAAAGGCTGTACCGTCCAAGTAAAAATCCTCAGCACTTCAATCTCAACAAACATGTCCGACACTCAACGTATAAACTGAGAATTATGCTCTTCTGTTTCAGGTCCATATTTACAGTAGCTCAAGAGTCCTCTGCTTAGCAGAGTGATAATTCCCAGACCCTGTGTGTGTGTGAGGGGTAACGTAAAGCGGTGCTGCGTTTGCCATCAGGAGACATGTCCTTTCATTCTCCTTCTTTTTCTAGCACTTCAATGTTGGCTTTTCTCTTCTGGTTGCCCGGTAGTTTAAGCGTTTCTGCACTGACAGTCTCTTCATCTGAGCTCTCGTCCTCGGATGACTCGGATGACTCCTCTTCCTCGCTGCTGTCTGAGCCCTCCAGCTCCACCAGAGCAACATCCTATTCAGGACACACACCCACACACACCCACACACAAAGAAAGAGCATGGCTAGCAGGATATGTATAAACACAAATCAGTTGTATGTCTAATAAAAACAATGCATTTTAAAGACAGATATGCCAGGACATTGTCGCTGCTGTACGAACTTAAAAAAAAAATCCTTACTATGAGAAAACACTGAAATAGTCATAATACAGCTACATGCACAAAAATGCACGTTACTGACAGTGTATGGGATTTTTTGAAGAAAGCTGCTATAGTTTTCTTTTTTCTTACAAAAATTTATATATTTTTTTTCTTTTTTGAAAAGCGCAGCGCGACCTTAAGCAGTCCTGGCCAATCAGACCACAGCCTGGAGAGCAAGCGAGAAAATCAAACAGTTTTGGTTGTGAATGAATATAAGAAGTTTAACAATATGTTCAATCAAGGATATCGCAATATCAATATTTTAAGGTTGCACTGGCTTAGACACACCCCCTTTTTTTTGGACATTTATTGATGTCATGTCACAAGCGGGTCTCATTTTAACAGCTGCATGGTCTAAATGCTGTCAAGTTGCACAAGCACTCCTTTTCATTTTCTGTCTAATCCAAAGCTCACAATCTCAGACTAAATGTTATTATTATTCACAAATATTAAAACTAGCTCATTAGCCTATAGCTAAGACTCGATAGTAGCTTTGTAACAATTACAGATTTTTTTTTTTCCCCATTTCAGTGCTTCAGCCAGCACTTTTTCTGTAGGGAAAAAAAAAAGCCTAGTGTAAAAGCAGCCTGACTAGGCATGTACCAAAATCATTTATATGATCATGATATGCAACACACACACACACACACACACACACACACACACACACACACACATTTATCATGGACTACTCCTCTCAGACAGCAGGTGCCTCATATTTTTTAGAAGTAGAATGTCAGAAGTTGTTTTCTTGGTTATGTTATTTCCGGGAAACATATGTGATTCGTTAGCACAGTGGTTTAACCACCAAGTCACCACTGTCAACACAAATATTATGAAAAAAGACTTCTGGCACTTCTGCCTACGTCTGTGATGACGATGAGAGTCACTGTGTCATTAAGAAACTAGATCAGGAGAAAGGTTTCACTCCAGAAACCATGTGACCAGGTCTTACCATCTCAATGACTTTCTCTGCTTCCTCAACACTCTCGATGTCAAAGTGACCTGCAGGAAGGTTCTCCATCTGCTGCCTTAATGTCTCATTAGCCAGGGCCATCTGAGGCAGGAAACACTGGAGCCTGTCTAGAACTAACACACACACACAACGAATTAAAAAATGTTATTAAACAAGAACAAATGTATCATCATTGACATAAAACACTTCAGGATGTGCTGTTATTAGGAAATCAGGCTGGGACAGAGGTGTAGAATAATTCAGTCAGAGACTGCAGAAAGAGCGATCGTCCTCACCGCTGCTTCTCGGGACCTTTTCCGTGTGCAGTGACGATGTGCGCTTGGATTTCAGTAACAGCTTATCATGAATTCCTGCAAGTAAATGAAACGTGGAGGATTATAAGAGTGTAGACCTTTATTAGGGAAAGAGAAGATTAATCCAAGCCTGTGATTTTAGTTTTATAAAGTCAGCCTTACATTGTAAACTAGAAGTGGTCATTGTGGTGATTACACTATCATTACAACTCTTTTTCTATCATTTCAGCTCTGTAACTGTATCTGACTGCATGTTAAATAAACAAATATGAGATATAAGATCAGGTAACAACAACCAAACACAGCATGCTGTGCTGCTGATCAGGTAGCAGTGGTGCAGTGCATAAACTCATGCAGCCACAGGTCAAGAGCTTTAGTTAATGTTCACATCAAACATCAGAATGAGGAAAAAAAAAAAGTGATCTCAGTAGGAACCGTAGCATGGTTGACACAGAATAGTGAGAGGCAGTTCTGTGAGCAGAAACACGTTGTTGATGAGAGAAGCGAGACTGGTTCAGGCTGACAGGAAGTCAAATAACCACCAACTGATGAGAGCAGAAAAGCATCTCAGAACACAACACACAGAACCTTCAGGTGGATGGGCAACAACCACAGCAGAAGACCACATCGGCTTCCACTCCTGACAGCCAAAGAACAGGAATCTGAGGCTACAGTGAGCACGGGGCGATCATTTGTTTAAGCTTTTTTGCGTTCTGTGTTTTTTTTAATACATTCTGTTGCATGCAAGCAATTTACCTGAACAATTTTCAATGTAAAATGTCAATGTCTTGACGTACTGTGCACAGGATCAATAACAACATAAACTTGACAATTACTGACTGCAGCTCATGTGTTGCTCTGCACAATTTATCATTCTTCCTCTACTTTCTTTCTTTCTTTGGAAAGGGACCTCCACTGACCAGATATCTCGTGTGTGTGTGTGTGTGTGTGTGTGTGTGTGTGTGTGTGTGTGTGTGTGTGTGTGTGTGTGTGTGTGTCCTTGCACTGATGGAGTGAGTAAAAGGGCTACAGTCAGTGATTAGAGCCAAATCTATGATGTCTATGTTTAGTAGGTTTACCTTCCAAAAATGGACTATGAATGTAAATATATTGAAGCTGTAGCTTATAAAGTGTCCACTGAGTGTATTTCCACTATCAGGGGTATTTCTAAATTTTATAACATACATATATATATATATATATGTATATGTATATATTCTGCCTGAGTTTTTAGATTTTTCTCTAATAGTCTTTCTCTAATAAATCATTTCTGCTTTAGTTTGCACACCAGCCGCTAATGATACACGATAGAAAATATGCACCGTTAAGCCAAAAGATTCACAGTTCTCTCTGTTTTGTGAATAAATTGCTACCTTGTCCGTTCCCGCAGACCAGCAAATCCCGAGAAGTATTTTTGGGACTGTTACTTTTCTTCTGATCCATCTTTTCCAGTTACTGTCCTTGTTTGCAACATGTGCGATGTGTTTACTCGAACGACTTCCGGGTGAAGGGTTAAAAAAAAAAAAAAACGATACGCCTAAAGACACGAATAACACCTCGTAGCGGTGAGCGGTATGAATAACACCGAGAGCCCTCTAGCGGTGAGCGGTATGAATAACACCGAGAGCCCTCTAGCGGTGAGCGGTATGAATAACACCGAGAGCCCTCTAGCGGTGAGCGGTATGAATAACACCGAGAGCCCTCTAGCGGCGAGCTGTTTGAATAACATCGTGCGCCCTCTAGCGGCGAGCTGTGTGAATAACATCGTGCGCCCTCTAGCGGCGAGCTGTATGAATATCACCGAGAGCCCTCTAGCGGCGAGCTGTATGAATAACACCGAGAGCCCTCTAGCGGCGAGCTGTATGAATATCACCGAGAGCCCTCTAGTGGCCATCTGTATGAATAACACCGAGAGCCCTCTAGCGGCGAGCTGTATGAATAACATCGTGCGTCCTCACATCTGTGCAGGTGACCGGTCAGATAACACCTGGCTTACTGCCATGTTATTGATGTCAAGCCAGGGGTTTGTTTACATGTACGTCAGTAGTAGAAGTTTTCCAGAAATGTTCTGTGTCCTGAAATTCCAGTAAATCTGGTAACATATAAGTAAATCAGGTGACTTACATTTCTTATGTTAAGATCCTTTTTCATATGCACTGACCTTCACTGACCTTATTTAAAACATAGTAGGTATATATAATATTATGTTACATATTGGATTCTTGAATTGTATTTGGATTTGTATGCAAGGATTTAAAGTGGTTGAAAGAAAAGGAAATATAACATAATGCTGTTGAATTCTCGATTCTGACTGATCAGAAGGTGTTGATTAGTTTTCTATAATAGCATTTCTGACAGTAGTGCCAGCTATAATTCAAATCACAGGTTTATTTTATGCACTTGTTCTAATATGTATAATTTCTACTTACACGGGGACTTTTGTTCATTAGCAAAGAATTTTAATCGGCGGTATGGTGAAGTTTTCTATAAGGAAATATTTATTTAACATTTTGGAAGGAGTCTCCAGTGTCAGCACTTTGTAACAGTCAGAGGTAAAGCTGTAACTTTAGGTTTTTTCACCACAGGAAAGTCTTCAGGACAGAGGAGTTTACTCTTCCCGGCTTCTCTGTAACTTGACAAGCTGAATTTATTTTTTTGTCTAATTCAAGAAAGAGAAAAAAGGAGAGGCGGGTGAGAGAACTGCTGCTATAATGAGAGCGATAACAGGAACTAACTTATTTCGTGAAAGTTCCACAACATTAAATGTAACTATAAATTATTACAATGTATTCTTGTTTAATAAAAAGAATTGTTAACAAATTTCTGTGGTATAAGAGGAATAAAACACTAAAGAATTTGCTGTTATTGGAAAATAATCAACTTTGGGATGGTAAGAGTAACTCTGCTTTGTGTCAGACCACATCACACCAACCTGTTGTTGATTACTTTCCCATAACAGCACACCCCCAAGTATTTTATTCCCTACACAAATATCTCAAAATGACCAAATCCTTATTATTATATACAGAAGGAAAGCTTTGCCATCTTGCTAAAACTAAAACTAGGGCCAGACTCAAAGGAAAATTCTAGCACCAACACAGATTTTAGGTAACTAAAAATGTATATTTGCTGATATCATTTTAGATGATCAGAAATTAAAGAAGAGAGCAAGAGGTTTAGTTTAAATGGGGATCTGCTGCTGATTTCTCAGACAGCAGAAACACATGGTCTTTTGCCTATTGTTGCCTACATAAAAAAATTAACTGTTGATTTGAAACTCGTTATTAATATACAAAACATGAAATCATGTGAAATCCACTTCTGTTTTTTTTTTTAAATAAATAAATAAATAAACTGATTTTACATTGGAAATAACACTGGCTGACTCTTAGCATGAGTGAGACAACACTGCAATATTAGGAAAACTGAGCACATTATCAAAGTAACCCCCCTGTTTTGTACCATTTAAAAACATACACACACACACACACACACACACACACACACATATATATATATATATATATATATATATATATATATATATATATATATATATATATATATAAATAAGAGTTTTTTAAAATAACCTGTAGTGACTTTTATTATATTTTATCTGAGTATGGCAGGTTTCGCCTCCCCTCTGCGATGACGCCACATCACAGCCAGAACTGGAAAGTCCAACATCAGAAAAGCTTCATCTTCACCGAGGAACATTTCACCTTACACAGGTTTGTAATCATAATTAACATTTTATCTATTATTATTTATTTATTTATGACCAGTCATATCGGGTGCTATAGGTGAATAAATGCGAGCTGAGGTGTTTATTTGCTGCTTTATTTTTGGCTAAGCCTGCATGCTAGCTTAACTGACTGATGTTTACTAGTGTATACTTTTTAGTTTCTTCTCACGGAATTTGACGGTTAGAAATACATTTTTGCTGATTTACAGCTACAGACAAGCACTTCCGGTTTGCTGCGCGTGTAGTTGTCTTGTCAAGCGCGAATACAGCATCGTCGCCTTCACATGGCATCTCCAGCATCTCACCAGTGCAGTTCAGCAGGTTCGACGTCCCAATCAGCAAACTAGAGCACTAAATAGTGCAGAAAAGTGCCGTACTGACGCCTTATATTAGCGCACTATATAGAAGTGTAGTATGCGGGTTAGGATGTAGCTTCTTCGCCAGGTTTCCTCGCTTGTTTGGGTTAAATATCTTTGAATTGAAGGTGAGATTAAGTTCAGGGACCCTGAGTAGACCAGGAGTCCCAAAGAGCACAAAGGGACTATCAGGAATGACAACTGTCCAGATTTGGACCAGGTCCCAGTGCGTTAACTTGTCAGAGGGACCAGAATTATTCCTTGCACTCTTGTTGTTGTTGTTTTTTTTGTTTTTTTTTTGCACTAATCTGTCATTGCATATCAGAGTGTCTTTTAGTGTAGGATTAAAGTTAGTGCCCTGGTTTAGCGTCCCAGGTTTGGTCCTGAGCTCGGATTACTGTTTGTTTGCATGTTTTCCTCTGGGATCTCTGGTTTCCCCCAACCTCCTAACATACCAGTAGGTGAATTAGTGAATCTAAATAGTCTCTAGTCTCTAATGTACACTATATGTTCAAAAGTATGTTGGACGCCTGACCGTCACACCCATTTGTGGTTCTTCAACAAAGCACACTATTGTATAGAATGTCACTGTGTGCTGTAGCATTACAGTTTCCCTTCACTGGGACAGAGGGGACTAGCTGAAACCTGTTCCAGCATGACAGTGCCACTGTGTACAAAGCAAGCTCCATGAAGACGTGGTTTGCCAAGATTGAAGAGTGAAAGAACTGAACCCCTTTGAGATGAATCGGAACGCTGACTGAACCCCAGGCCTCCTCACGTGCCATCAGTTCCTGACCTCACTAATGCTCTTGTGGCTGAATGGACAAATCCGTTCAGCCACACTCCAACATCTAGTGGAAAGCCTTCCCAGAAGAGTGGAGGTTATTATAACAGCAAAGGGGGAATAAATCTGTAAAGGGATGTTTAAAAAGCACATATGGGTGTGATGGTCAGGTCTCCCCAAACCGTTGGGCCTATAGTGTATGTTTGCTTGGTGCCCTGAGATGGAGTCCCATCCAGAGTGTATTCAAGCCTCACACCCGCTGTTCCCGGAATAAGCCCTGGATCCACCACGGCCCTGATAAGAATAAAGCACTTGCTGAAAAGGAATCTCAGACCAGATGAACACATTACGATAACACCGAACAACTTTATTGTTTTCTTGTCATAGGGCGGTAATGAGTAGGCAGCATGCCCATGTCATATTTATATAGGACAGGCTGTATCTATGCTATGAACACAATAACTTCCCTTAAGCAATCAGAGGAGTTGGTCCTGTGACAAGCTCCTTAAAAAAATCCCCTGTAATATTATTGTTTAGTTTTTGAACACCGGTACTTTGTTTTAGTTTGGGGTTGGTCAGGAGATGATACAAAAGAGTGAGCGCTCCTCCCAGAGTGTTTTCATAACTGAGAAAAAGCATGAGAACGATTTTCCACAGCATGTGATACAAACATGTGTAGGTGAAAGACAACATAATCTTTTTAGGTATGAGAATATGGAGAATACAGATTAAGGTGCAAATCTTCTTTGTTTGTTTCTTTTATTAGAATTTTGAACATTTCTGTTTTTCAGAACAGGGAATAGTTAAAGCAATCCTAGATCTGCTGGATAGACGCAGGACTAAGTGGCAGGTACTTTGATTAGTGTTTATCTGTGCTACTGGTCTTTAGCAGTCATCCCTCATCCATGTGATGTATAGTCTTGCTCAATAACTGGCTTTGTGTCCTTCCTCATTATTATTATACACTCTGTATATATTGTGTCAGATTTCTAAGATTATGCTGTGAGGTTTTCTTCCTCTTGTTCCAGGTCAGATTCAGTGTTCGAGTGAAGACCATGGGCATCATGCAGCAGTGTTCCTGATCCCACCGTTTCCTCCATTCCAGTCTGGAGGGCCATGAGCCAGCCCAGCCCCTGGCTGCAGTATGAGCCTCCGCACCGTAGGTGGTGCTTTGTTCACCTCCCTGCGTCCTAACCTGCTTGTGAGCAGCAGTGGTGGTAGTGGTGGTGGCGGCGGAGGAAGCCGCTGGGGCTCTCTCTCTCTGAAACCCGTGTCTTCTCTGCTGCACACCATGGTTCCTCCAGGTTACACCGCGCTGCAAGAAGAGCGACTGGCCATGGTGGAACTGAACTCACCCAAGCCGGAGACGCAGCAGAACGGCTTTCACCGTGAAGGCCGTCGCCTGTCAGAGCGTTCTGGAGATGGCCGATACAGCGAGACAGAGCCCATGCTACCTGAGAGCAGGCTCTCAGGAGAGGAGGTAGATGGGGAAGAGGAAAGCGAAGAAGAAGGCCAGAAACCGGCCACACAAAACCTGCCCAAGGAGTCACCACTGGCCATGGCTCTGCAGATTCTGGTGCCGTTCCTGCTGGCCGGCTTTGGCACCGTGTCAGCTGGCATGGTGTTAGACATAGTGCAGGTGAGTCTCGTCCTTCATCATTACGTATGATCATCAGTATGTAAAAAGTGCCTTTAGTTGAGTAACATCAACTTTAACAAGGAATTGAGAAATTAATTACACGCTATCTAAGTATATTCAGCACTGTTTATTTATAGTTTATTTTTAAATTCCCATTTCAGCTGTTTGTTACAGCAGCTAGATTTGCATTTCTTGATGCAAATCCACAGTTCTCGCAAAGAGCTGAAAGCAAAGGAAGGAAGAGAAATAGGAGACATAAGAAAAGAAACAGGTGTGGCAAACAGCTAAATAAACAGTAGAAAAAAGAAAGAGAATGAGCATGTGTGAAAGGCAGAAAGAGAGGAGGGAAAAAAGAGAAAAAATGTGAGACAAAAAGAAATAGAGAAAGAAAGAAGAGAAGTGAGAGGAGCGGCTCTATAGTGTGCATCTGCACTAGGATTCTTCAACTGTAAAGATAACGATATCACTTGTGGCAGTAATGCAAACAGACAGATATTCTGTTTTGTTTAGTTTTTTTTACTGGGAGAAAACTTTTTTTTAGGGGGAAAAAGAAATTTATTTCATGCCACAAGACATTTAGTTTTAGTTTCAGTTTCATCAATGTTTTTTTTTTTTTCCCCACTATCACTATAACTAATACTGAAAAGACACCCAACAGAAATTGTAAATTATATTATTACTTTTAAAGCCAAGTCACTGCATTACTCTGAGAACATTTTTGAACATAAAATCAGACTTTTGAAACACACAAAGTGAAATTATCCAGAATCTCAAAGCAGAAATATGTAACCACACAGACAGCAATCTCATCTCAATCTCAATCCCACAGCAAGTGCTCACATGTCTGCTGGGTGCAAACTGACCTCACTCCCATATCATAATTCTGAGCAAACTGTAACAAATTTGCTTACAAAGTGGTGCCTGAAGTCTGAAACCAGAAACACAACACCCTCGTACACGAAGTCAAAACAAGATAAGAGCACGAGTAAAAGAACATCACTCGATTATAGCCGTTGTGTGTGCCTTTTATGTGCAATTTTATCCCATACGAAGATAATATAGTGGATATTAATGTGTCTGGTCTATTATGTATAAGGAATGAAACACAATGGGGTGTGCTTTTATATAGGAAAATAATCACTGACAGTGTGGTGTGATGTGTGATGCCCAGTACAAAACTGAGTTACTGCAACCACCCACAAGTTGGTTATTTTCCAATAACAGCACGTCTTGTAATTGCTCTTAACCTATAACACAGCTGAAGATTTTATATTTTTATTTATTAAAGAATGATGTTCTTTTTGTTCTTCTCTTGTTTTTCCAGTTTAAAGAAATTAGTTCCTGTTTTCACTTAGGTCATACATGCTGTTAAAAAAAGTACCTCACTAGCCTTTTCTTCCTCTTTCATAGTTAATAAGACCAAATAAAACCCCTAGAAACCAGAAACTGCGCAAACAAGTACTTCATCTTGAAGACTTTCCAGTGGTGGAAAACTGTTACATAAATATTAATTTGCTCATTTGTTCGCATTTAATGCATCTCCCTCCCTGTCTGTCTGTTTCTCTCTATCTCTCTCTATCTCTCTCTCTCTCTCTCTGTCTTTTATGCAGCATTGGGATGCGTTCAAATACATCACAGAGATCTTCATCCTGGTCCCTGCTCTCCTGGGTCTGAAAGGAAACCTGGAAATGACGCTAGCCTCCAGACTCTCCACAGCGGTCAGTGTCTATCTCTTGTTTTTTTGTTTGTTTGTTTTTTTCTTCTTCAGGCAGTTCATTTACTTTATACACTGGTATCTGATCTTAGTCCTTCACAGAATGGTGACAGTGGTTTCTTTCTAATCCTTACACAGCAAGAGCCATATCAAGGCATTGGCATGATCTGATATACACCAGTTGATTGTTGTCAGAGTTTAACTGTGACACATCATGCGTTCACTAGCATCATTCATTGCAAGGCATGTCATAATCGCTGTGTGTAGCAATATGAGAGGGATAAAACACTTGGGTGTGGTGGTGTGATGTGGCTGATGCGAAGTGGAGATACTGTTACCACCCCGAAGTTGATTATTTTCCTGTAACTGCATGTCCTGAAGTCATTTATTCCTTGTATGTCACAGCAATTTGCCAAGTACATTTTTATTTATTTATTAATGAATGACACTTTGTATCCTTCCAAAATTGTGAAATCAATTATCAACAATTACACATTTTTTTTTAATTCTGTATGTGGATAGAAGTCTCTATGTAAACTGTTACTATAGAAATGATAATGTATAAGAATGAGCACATTTATATACATTCACTGATAACCAAGGGAGTGACTTGCAGCTGGCACTATGCTCAGAGCTGCTGTTATAGAAAATTAATCCACACTTTCTGACCAGATTAGAGATTTGAGAGGTCATCAAATCTAGTGGTGTGTATATATATATATATATATATATATATATATATATATATATATATATATATATATATATATATATGTAGAGTACATGTTACAGTATTGTGTTTTGTGTCCAATTTGTGCAGCACTAGTGCGATCATCGTCATAAAGAGTCAGTGGTGCCGCTGAGTACGCTGGCCATGTTGGTTCTTGCCTGAGTGCATATTTAAGGACAAATGGCTGTGTGGAGGCTGTTGCTAGTTTTAGTCCTAGTCTTTTATTACATCCCTGACGTCGCAGGTGTTCATTTAGCACCCGGTGCAGCCAAAGCCAGTAATGCATCCTTAGACGCTCACACACCATAAACAGGTTTTAAATTGGGTGTGTCCTTTCTTTACAGACCCCTATTGGGGCATGAGAAGTTTACCAAACATATGTATGTTCCCAGAATGACTGATCTAATGGAGATCTCTCATGAGATTTAAAGTCTGTGTAAGTTCTGTACAAATCTATATGCAATATTCATTGAAAGCATTCATTAATTAGGAGGAAGGGACTTTAAGTTTCAAAATAGTAAATACTTTAAATGAATTGCTTTTGCCTGCTAATTACTGAGATTGATATGTATATGTGTGGCTCACCAATGCAGCTCATCTACAGCCACTGAAAAGGTTGCTTCTCTGTGTGCTGTAAATGTATCTGTATTTTCTAGTTTTCCTTTTTAAACAACAACAGATTTCAGCTTGGTTTGTCTGTGAGATGATTCAGAAGAAGGCTTCTGGGTGCGCTTCCATAGTTATGAAAATAACAATTTGCAGGCGATTATATATAAAGTGGTATTGTTTTTTTTCCAGACACAGGGACACACAGCCTGTAGAAAGACAGACTGTCTCATGTGAAACTAATTGTTTGAATAGGGCTCATGCGTGTTTGCAGGTCCACTTTGAGAAAGGAGGCATAATTTGGCATCTGTCCATCCACATAGTCTGATTACATAACTTCTGGCTATTTCTATAGACTTGTATCTCAGATCTGGAATTTGCTGATACAGCACTTCTGCAGGCTTTTTTTTTTCGTACCTCCGTCTCCATCTGCAGCAGCAGCAGCTCGGAGTGTCAGGGTGGGTCACCATCAGTGTGTGAAATAGCTAGTGTTCCCCTGCTGAATCTGTCGTTCACACTCGAGGTGAGACTGCAAACAGTCATTGCAGTGGAGAAGCTCTGGCCTTCTGTTTTCTCCTCACACAGCTGCCACAGTCACAGCCCTACTACTCTTTCTTTTACAGAGTTAGCCTGGGGCTTTCTTTTTTTTTCTTTTCTTTTTTTTTTTTATGAGCACACAATGACAAAGTTTGTGGTCTGATCATTATGTAATAGGCAGACGGATGATCTACTTTTTTTCCCTGCTCAGCCCTCCTGGTACATACTCAGGGTTTTGGGCAAACATCTATTCCTAGTTCCAAAGCCGGTTTTCTCACACACACTTGTGTATTTACACAACACTGCTACAGTCTGCGTGTAGCCCTGATGTAGTCTAAATGTTGCCCTCTGTTCCTTCTCTTCTTGCTTCTTAACACTTTATTTTTGTTTTTTCTCACATGATATTCTGGAAAAACCCTTTACGTGGTCAAATTAATTCTGAATTAGTCAAATATAGTTCTTTTTATAAAAAAAAATATTTCAGTTACTGGTAAAGTTGTAGAATTTTAAACATTGGTTTTTTTTTTCCCCCAATAAAAGAATGATTTTGTTTCATTCCCGCTGAAAGATGCCCTCCCTACCTCTACGTTTCTAACTGAACCTACTTATGGAAAAACATTACTGAAAAAGTTTTTTAAAAATTATAAATTTATGGGAATGGGAAATGAGATCTCACCTGGATTATCAGCATCATCCACATCAGCCTCTGTCTTATCATCTGAGGTAAAAACACACTCTCATGGTGTTTAAACACAAGCCTCATCGTCGTCTCTTCATGCTAACATCGGTGGGGAAATCATCGCTGATTAATTCACTCACTTCTGTCCTGTTGATTAAATTTCTTTTTATTAAAGCATTTTTCTTAGGTCATTTAAACATTTTAAAGCTTAGTCTGCTGTACATAGTGCACAAGCGCACTTCTCTGAGATGACATTGTGACAGTGCAGAGGCATCGCAAACATTTTGACAGTCGGTATCTTGAGTACAAACCGAAGTGATTAGTGCTATATCCATATCACATAAATATCCAACAGCTTGATCGAAGTCTTACTGTGTGAGAAAATCACAAGGTTAGAAAGTAACCCAAATAAAAATATCTCCATGTCACTTTGGTAAAATATATATGTTTTCTTAAAGTGGAGATGTCAAAGTATAATTTTGGCAGAAAAAGACAAATCCGATTTTTCATCATTTTTGGGTGATTTCCAGAATTCAGCCACAGTGACATCTGATGTCTGTACTATTGATCTTTTTGACCCTTTCCCCATTTTTGACTGTGTTGATTTTGGCCTGTTGGCTAAGATAATTACGCTTGCACTTTGTGCTCAAGTTTGTGAGAGCAGCCCTACACAGGTTATATTAAAATGCATTCCACTGCAGTTTCTTTTCTGATTTCTATTTAATGAGAAATCTGATTCAGTTAACTGAAATTAAAGCATAAATGTCAGCAAAAATGTAACATTTGGATGAAATGTGTACTGTATCAGGATAAATCAAAAAAGAGAAAGTGATTGTGGTGCATTGCTATTAGGCAGAAAAATAGATCTACCCGTTTTGCCACTGATGCTGTGTACTGAGAATTATTTTTGCACATACAATCAGGGATTAAATGAAGTGAGAGTGTATTTGAAAAGGTGGAGTATGTTCTTTTGCCCATGTTTTCTCTGCTGCCTGCTCAGGTGAACGTTGGAAAAATGGACTCACCCATAGAGAAGTGGAACCTCATCATCGGCAACTTGGCTCTAAAACAAGTAAGACTAAACTAGTGATTTTATATTGATCTTATATTTATATTGCACATTGTTTTATAACTTACTGAAAACACTAGAACCGGTGACTCAGGTTTGGATCTGCAATTTGGCCATCACTCGTTAGTGCAAGCTTAGGTGAAAGATTTTCCATAGTTACATTGCATGACACTTCAATCTAACTCATAAGTTATTTTTTAAATGTTCCAAAATACTAAAACTGAAAGGTGTTGAAGTATTAGAGTTGAGATTATCCAAAAGCTGCTTAGAAGCTACAAAAGAGTTGGTCGGTTATAAAGGCAAAGGGCAGACAAACAAGCTATCAGAGAACATTTAGATCACATTCTTAAATGAGATACAAACTTTGGAACTGAGATCATTTTGATACTTGCACTATTAATATCTTAACATTCATATGCTGAACATTTTTGCTACTTGTGATAATGAAGAGATATCTGTGAAACCTAACTTATAAAAAGTCCTGTTACTATAAATTACATGTTTGTCTTCTTTTTTTCGGAAAGGTGTGAAAATTTTGGCACTCATCTCTTAATGATTAAATGCAGCTTGGGGATGTCTGATTGTCTTCATGACCATTACTGTGTCTTCAGGTCCAGGCTACAGTGGTGGGGTTTCTGGCAGCAGTGGCAGCTATTATTCTTGGCTGGATCCCTGAAGGAAAGTTTCAGATGAGTCACGCTGTGCTGCTCTGCTCCAGCAGTGTGGCCACGGCCTTCATCGCCTCCCTGCTGCAAGGTATGTCTCAGTGGAGTACTGCCAGGATCATTTAAATGGACTGAATTAACAATTTCCAAATGGCTACAGTTCTGTTTCCTTGTAGTGCTTTTATTAAAGGAGCAGCAATTGAAATCAGAACTCTTTTTGTAACTTCTCCTCACATCAGCTTCAGTAAAGTAAAGTAGAGAGCAGCTTCAGTAAAGAGTCAGAGAAGAAAGTCGAAACTCCAGGCTCTGTGAGCAAGAGAAAGAGCAAATGATTTTGGCCACCATCAACTTGTCATGACAACTGTGATTGCTTTTGTTTTTTGTTTTTTTTTTGGCCCCTATTTGGTCACCTGCCAATTCCCACGCACCAGCCAATTCTCCCACCTACAACATCATACAACAGCTACCACCTGGGTAGGGTGAAGGCTAACACGTGCTTCCTCCAAGACACGTGAAGCCGCCAATCGCATCTTTTTAAACTGCTGTTCATGCTGCATCACAGGGCAGCATAACAAACGCAGATGAAAGAGCTATCTGCCCTCTTTCGCATACATGAGCTCACAGATGCCAGCAATTGGCTAGTGTCATTGTGATTGACAGGAGAGGGAGTATGCCATTCCTCCCACCCAGAGAGCACAGCTAATTATGCTTCTTTGGCTCCCACCCATGGATAGCTGTGGCATCACTGAGTTTTAACCTCTTGATCTCTTGACGTTAGATCACTTGCATCAAAACTGCTGACTGTAACTTTAAAGTTGCACAGATAATAATCTGTGAAGGAAAGCTTTCACTTCAGTATAAAACTGAATGAAACCTGATAGCTAGGACATAGCTCCTAAATAGAGGTGACATTTCAATCAAAATTACTAGTTGAATATTTGAATAGAGCACAGGACAAGCAGCAAGATCTCTTTGTGCCAAATCAGACTTTGTTTCTTTGTGGAACGAGCGCATTTCTACTTTGGAATTTATGGCTTGCCTTAAGTTGAAGTTTTGTCTGCTATATGTGCTAACCAATGTTGAATTCTTGAATCTGATTGGTCAGAAGGTGTTGATTAATTTTCCTATAACAGCAGCTCTGCCAATAGTTTTGACTGCAAGGCAAATCTACTAATCTTTGTGTCAGGCTGCACCATGTCCCTTACGTAACATTTATCATGACACTGGGGGAAAAATAGTGCCTGGCACTAATATCAGCACTGAGATAAATGACCATGACACATTGACAAATATAATGCCACTTTTTTTATTTCAGATTGAGGTAAAACAGCATCTGAAAAGGAGCATTGTCTAGTGAATGGTTTTCAAACCACTGATCTCGAGTAAGAGTGTGTTGATGATATATCACCACACCAGCCTCTCCATCCGCAAACCGCTAAACAGTCATTATCTCTTTGCCGTCGGTGCGCTTTTGTGTGACTGTGCTTTCATGTTGGACCAAACCAGCAAACTTATAGCTAAGTACGTCAGTGTAGCTTAGGGTTCTGACACTTTTGGTTCTTAAACTAAAGAATGCTTAGCATGCACTGTTTTGATTGCTACAAGACGCTATACTTAAAACACATATGATTTAATATTACAAATTAATGCAGTTTAGTACTAGAAGTGCACAGGTTCTCTAGAGTGCAGTCATAGGTTACATAAACAATCAGAGCTCTTGAACAATCTTAGTATTGTATTCGTGGGTTCTGTTTTATTTTTGTAAGTCCACATTGGCCAAATAAAACAAGGCAGTGTGCCGAGTCAGTACAGCAAGCCCTGAGGTCGATGAACGAAAAATGTTTATCTGCTGGAAGAAACAGACTGGGTCACATGTAGTGAGAGCTTTTTCTCTGTTTTTCTATGACAGGTATCATTATGGTGGGCGTGATCGTGGGCTCTAAGAAGACAGGCATCAATCCTGACAATGTTGCCACGCCAATTGCAGCCAGCTTCGGCGACCTCATTACTCTAGCCATCCTGGCCTGGATCAGTCAGGGGCTCTATAACTGCCTGGGTGAGAGAGTGTGAGAGAGTGTGAGAGAGTGTGAGAGAGTGTGAGAGAGTGTGAGAGACAGGCAACTAGAACAACTAGACAGAAAGACAACAGAGAAAGAGACAAATAAAGAGAGACAAAGACAGAGACAGATGAAGAGAGACAGACAAAATGAAAGAGACTGACAGACAGAGAGGGAGATGAAGAGAGACAAACAAGAGAGAGACAGAGGAAGGGAGACAGAGAGAGAGAGACAGAGGAAGGGAGACAGAGAGAGAAACAGTCAGTCAGAGAGAGACAGACAAACAGAGAGACAGAGACAGATGACGGGAGAGACAGACAGCCAAAAAGAGAGAGACAGAGGAAGGGAGACAGAGAGAGAGAGACAGAGGAAGGGAGACAGAGAGAGAAACAGTCAGTCAGAGAGAGACAGACAAACAGAGAGACAGACAGAAAGAGAGAGACAAAGATAGAGAGAGTGAGGGACGGAGAGAAGGTACAGAAGGTTAGATGAAAGGAAATCAATAGGGCACTTGCATGTATGTTTAGTGAGCACCACAAGAGGGCGGTAGAGTAATAGGAATGCTGACTGCTCAGGGTTCTGATCTGCTCTAACAGTGTGCACTGTCTCTGGTTTACAGGTTCAAGTATTTACACTGAAATTTAATATAGCATTCATATGTAACATGTGTGTTAGATTATCTGTGCTTTAGGAGAACGTTTGGTGTATGACTGCCAGAGCACAGGTGTGAGGAGATATATAGTGTGTAAAGTTGAGGAGCTGACGTGTTTTACGTTAGGAACGTGCTGCTAATGAGGCGACCTGGGCTGGGAGGAGAGAATGCTGCACAATAGCACTTCTGTAGCAGAGTTCATACCTTTCCCATCTCTCCCTGTCAGACCCCTGGACTATGGTCAGACATGAATGACTGATTCATTCTCATTCTCACAAACACATACTCGTTGACTTGAGCTGAGTTGCGTATAGAAATTCTTCACGGTCTGGGTGCTTTGGTGCTTGGTGTTGTATGTGTGCTGTGGGAAGACGTTGAGGAAAATGCTTCTGCTAGTGATGCGACAGGATGTTAGTGTTTTAATTCGCTGATTATAACATGACTTTAATGCAAGTCAAGATAACATTTCTTTAATATAATCTCTGATACTTACTCAGCCGGTTATTTTATGTAGGGAAAACTTATACCTCAGATAATTTGTCTGGATTGCCAATTCCTCTAATACAGAATATCCTTCTAATATTTATAAATTCATGATCACTGTTATTCTTCTTATTCGGAGTTCTTTATTTAAATCTCTAAATTCCTTATTCATTGCATTTTTACTGGACTTCCTTCCATCCTTCCATCGTTGCTTACTTTACTTCCTTCTTTCCTTAGTTTCTTTATTACTTACCTACATTCTTACTTCCTTACTTCACCTATTTCATTACCTACTTACTTACTATACTTCATTCTTTCCTTCCTTACTTAATTTATTACTTATCTATATCCTTACCTTCTTCCTTCCTTCCTTCCTTCCTTCCTTCCTTCCTTCCTGTGTTACTTGCTTGCTTGCTTCCTTCCTTCCTTCCTTGCCTACTTCCTTCCTCTTTCTTAATTCCTTCCAGCTTCGTCATTATTCCCCTGTCACACGAGACAGCCAGTGTACCGTATCTTTTCAAACTGCTCATGTTGCACCACAGGGCAGTGTACTCAGAGGGAAGCAATATCTACCCTCTTCCTCATACACGAGCTCACGGACCCTCACAATTGGCTGGTGTCACTAGAATTGACAGGAGAGAGTAAGGTAGTCCCTCCCACCCTGAAGCACTCCATTTTCAGTTGTTGCTAAAGAACACTCAATGGTAAAACAAGAGTAAAACAAACATTTCAATTAACTTTCCTCTCTTTTTTGAACATGAACAGTTTTTGTATTTCTTCTCAGTTAGTTTTTAATCATTATGTCTTATAGTTTTTTCTTATTTGATTTGCTTCCTAGCTCCTAATTCCATTGAATCAACCCAACTGACAGTTGACTGACAGTTTTCCCGTAAATGTGTGTGATGACACAATGCAGATTGCACTTAAACAAAGGACATGAAATATTAACTCTTAGACGGGGAACCCTGTAATGCTCTTTTAATATGTAAAGAAATAATACAAATAATGTTTCTGTTTGAATCCAGAGATACGCCTCAAGTAACACACACACACACCCCTTCCACCTGCTGACACACCCAAACCAAAGGCGGATGTCCTGGCAACTCCCACACACCCCATCTCGCACAGACTGTCTTAAATGTTTTGGTTTCTTCTGTTAAATTAGTGACTCGGTAACACAGCTTCTTCCTTTTTTTTTTTTTTGTTATTTCCCTTGCCTCTTTCTCAGACGCTGTCTGAGAGGTAAAGTGAGGTGAACAGCCCGTGCCACTCTGTGCCAAAACCCAGCTGCTGTGCCAGCCAGCAAACAGCCGCTCATGCCATCATGAGCCCGGGCCGAGGCCCAGTCGAGCCTGCTCACACTAAATATAGTCTCTCAAACTCAAACACTCCCTTTTAAGGAGTAGGCTTGTGTGCATCTATGCAGATTTGTTGAGCGGTGATTAAGATGGAATGCTAAGTTTGAGGCGGTTAGTGCGCATTAAAATCATCTCTGTAATCTTTGGAACAGTGGCCCTTATTCATTAAAGTTGCATAAATAAGAGTGCAGATTTGAGCTCCACGAATGACGTACGAACAAATGTTCACCTGATTCAAGAAACCAGAAATGATTTGCATGGAAATGTGCAAGCTCCCACCCACTCGTGTGCATACACGTCATAGGCATATGCGCATCCTAATTTACTCTCATATACATCTAATTTACATAAAACCCTAATTTACGCAGGTGTTGTGACAGTGAGTCAATACAAAAAGCATTAATCAAACAACAGTTATCCAAGATCTGAGAAAAAGAGTAAATCAAGAGAGGAAGAAAATCTGTGAAGCTTAGTTTGAGGTGCTTGTCTCCGAGAATGCTGAAAGGAATTTTCTTGGTATTTATTTTAAATTAGGTTTAAGCAACTTTGTATAAATTTATAGAGCATAAGCCTTCAGATTGAACGGATGTTAGATTTTGTTTTTATAAATTTAGACATTGACGAATAAGGAACTGTTGGTTGAATTTGCAAACATTCATTTTACGATGAGATTTGATGTATGTATAAGAGCCAGTGTGTTTTCAACGAATCAGTAAGCTATTTTTTTTTTTTATCGCCATTTAAAATCTCACTGCGTGTGCTGGTATTAGTGCTAACTCTCTCTTTATATCTCTTTCAGACTCCCACCCGTACGTATCGTCTCTTGTGTGTGCCTTCTTCATGTCTCTGACTCCGGTGTGGATGATCGTCTCATCCAAACACCCGGCGAGCCGACAGCTCCTCTACTCCGGCTGGGAGCCTGTCATCACCGCCATGGTCATCAGCAGGTCTCTTACACACACTTACGTGCATAATCTCCTAACTCGACAATTTGCCCATATTTACAGATCGACCAGCAGATCAAAATTCCTAATGTTTGGTTGTTTTTTTCCCCTCAGTATTGGAGGTCTGATCCTGGATAAAACTGTGTCAGACCCCAACTTGGCTGGCATTGTGGTCTACACTCCTGTCATAAACGGTAAGACCAGCTCACTTTGGAACCCAGCTCAAGCCTTGAAGTCAAATTCCCAAATATGTTGGATTTTAACTTTTGATTTTCAACTCATTTTGAACATCTTCGCCTACAGGCAGGATTTCAACACTGATGCTAGCGGGGCTTCTGTTTCAATTTATAATCTGTCAGTTTAGGTTATGAAAGTGAAAAATGTTCTGTAAAGGGCTTTGTTCAGTCTGCACTCCATAAATTGCATTATAAATGGTAATTAGGATCTTCGTGTCAAATATTAAACACTGGTAAAATCTGTAGACTTCAAGAAGTCTTATTTTTAGCAGAGCTAGCCACTTTTATGATTTAGATGACTGAATACTGCTGTTTAGAGAAAATGGCAGAGGACCAGAAATGGTTGAGCAAAAGCTTTATGGTAAGTTTGTTTTGGATGTGTAGTGCATATGTTAAGCACAGCCATGACGACTTCTGTCTCTCGTTAATGTGGCATCTCAGTAGGAAGCGATAAGATTTTAATTAAAACACACTAATGTGAGGTGTTAAACCAGCCTGATCCTTGCCCACTCTAATATTGAAGGGCTGAATATGTGTGTGTTTGTGTGCATACAGGGACGTTTAGGTGTCTCAGTATCTAGACGCACTGTGATCTGGCTCACCAGACTTATCAACACACTGATCCACGTTATATGCCTCTGGTGTGGTGCTGCCATGATTAACTGTCACACAGCTGTGTGTGTGGGTATATATAATCACACAAAGCAAGACATCTAGCATTCATTAGAGAGTCTGGTACATTTTGTCATTAGATCAAGATCCACCTACTTCTACAGAAAGAGGTTGAGATCTGAGCGCTTTACAGACCTGCAGCCAAGATTATCTCTGTCACTCAAGACTAACTGCTTCAAACAAAATTCCTTAATAACTTTTAAAGTTTTTCTATTAATGATTTTCAATTAAGTGACTAAATCCTGTTCTGTTCAGCCAGATTGCAGCCTTTAAGATTCTGAAGCTCGTTGCCAGAAAAGTGAACAAATCATATATCAGATGCTCACTGGTTTGTGGGTGAACTGTTTGATGCTGACATTAGTGTATATGTGTATTTGTGATATTCTTGATTGCTGTATGGGCTGTAAGGGGGTTAAAAGCTGACGGTATTAGTTTATCTGGACTTTGTGTGGGTGCACACAACATTAAAAGTGAAAGCTTAAATGTGCTTGCCCAGGTCCATGTATTGGTTTTCTGGAAACCTGATGAACTTGATTAAAAAGAAATTGGGTGCTAAAGTAATTTAACTTGGCTACGTTACTATGTAAGTGCTTTAATATAATTAGATACAGAGCTACAATTACAGAATCAACCACAGAAATATATGAACTAACAATATGAAGTGTTACATTTCGCTTGTGCTTTTCTAATTCCATTGTAACTGAATAACAATTGATTGACAGTTAAAGCTAGGTTTATACCAGTTGTTTCATTTCTCTCCTTTTCCTCATAGCATACTTTATATTTTGTAAATGGATTAAAAAAAAATTCCCTAAACTTTCAGTTGTATTAATATGACTGTACTGTGTCTTGGCAAAACCTCATCAAACCTAAATGCACATTGTGTTCCATAATATCTCCAACTATCATCCATTGCTATAATGCACTTTCAAAGACAGTATGTCATTATCTGTGGAACTACGCTGTGCGGAATTTACTGCCTTATAGCTTTGCATAAACCATTATCAGCCTATGTAGACTTTACTGTGGGAGTCTCATCCTCATCAGTTTGCTTACAGAAAACCATGTGACATTGGCATTTTCACTTTGTTTTATTCTAAGCACTAGGATTTGCTGAGTCAACATTAGTGTGCTATCAGCAAGGACGAAAATTATTAATGGAGTGTGATTTTATCATTTGAGTGGTTAATTTCAGGGACACCTTCTATGAATTAACAATGTCCTTCTTCAAGCTAACATTTTTAACTTCCTTTCTATGGAGATTAATGTGATTCAAAGGATTTTAGCCACAGTGTGCTTTCTATTGTACTTTTGTAAAGTCAAAAGAAATTAGACACCAGCACAGACACCAGCACAGACACCAGCACAGACACCAGCGCAGACACCAGCGCAGACACCAGCGCAGACACCAGCGCAGACACCAGCACAGACACCAGCACAGACACCAGCTCATTCAGACACTGACACCAGCACAGACATGAGCCCAAACACACACTGACATGAGCACTGACACAACCACAAGCTAAGACAGATGCTGACACAAGCACACACACAAGATCAGACAGACGCGTGCACTGACACACACTAAGACAGACAGTGACACCAGCACAGACACAAGCTCAGTCAGACACTGACACACGCTCAGACAGACACTGACTTAAGCACAGACATGAGCACAAACAGACACAAGCTTAGTACAAACACTAGCTATGACAC
The DNA here is from genome assembly GCA_022985145.1 of Pangasius djambal. NCBI lineage: Eukaryota > Metazoa > Chordata > Actinopteri > Siluriformes > Pangasiidae > Pangasius > Pangasius djambal. The sequence continues at coordinate 6,145,270 of CM040992.1, forward strand.
GAGCGCAGGCATAAGCACAGGCACAAGTGTGCTGTCAGCGAAGACAGAATTATTATTGGAGTATTATTGTGATTTATAATTTGAATGGTTCATTTCAGGGACACCTAGTCTGAAACGAAATGTCCTTCCTCAAGCTGTAATTTTTACTACCTTTCTAGGAACATTGCTGTCATCCAAAGCATTTTGGCCATAGTGTGCTTTCTGTTGTACCTTTGTAAAGTCAAAAGAAATTAGTTCATCAAAGCCCTTTCTTTTGTCAGTAACATAATCAAAGACTTAATCCCTGGTGACATATTTTAGCATAATTATTTATATTCTCAAATTCAAACTATATCCACTATATCTTTAGCTTCTGTGGTGTAAATGGGTACATTTTATGGCTAATTTTTATTTTTCTATCTACTGTATTCTTTGTGGCATATCTAATGCTTGTTTGAAATCTACCCACTGCTAATTGTCATATACTGGGAAAAGATGGCAAATTTCTTTTATAGGTTGTGCGTTTCTGCTCTCCTTTATCCTGTCTGTATGCCTATTTATTAAGGCTGCTGGTTGTAAAAATGTATTACTGCATATATGGACAGCACTCAGTTCTACTTACCCGTGTCAAAAGTAAGAAATGAATAGAGTGAGTGAGCGATAGAGAGAGCATGAAACGAGTGTAGATTAAGATGAAAGACAGGAAAGATGAAAACCGTACCTCCTAGCAGGAAGTGATAAATGGATCGTATTATTTTAGCCAGTCTCAGGACTGATAATTCTTTCAGTCCGATAAAAAGTTAATATGTCTGCTGTGCAGGTATTGGTGGAAACCTTGTGGCCATCCAGTCTAGCCGCATCTCGACACACTTGCACTTCCACAGCACCCCGGGAGAGGTACCGGACGAGGCCAAGGGCTGCTACTATCCCTGCCGAACCTTCTGTGGCTCAGGTAACCTCACACAGACCTCACACAAACCTGCACCAACTTATCACATATTTTTGGCAGATTCGAATTAAAACTGGAAATGAGGAACAACACAGGAAGTTGGTGGTCAGATACACTGACCTGATATACGTCCTGTGTGTGATAACGCAATCAGATTGTAATCTGGCTAACCAGAGACACATTTGAGAGTGGTTCAGATCTTAGCAGGATACAGTACACACACAGGATGCAATATCGATGACTTTTGGCTTCCTGTGGTGTGGTAATGATCTGAAATGTTGAGTTTGGATTTGTACCTCACTCCATGCATATCCTGCAGTTTGTGTTTAAATATCTACCTGATGGTCAAAATAAATGCCTACAAGGACGATGCATCCCTGCTTGGCTTTCTAGTAGTGTATGTTCTCTGGCTGCCTTTATTTGTAAATGCACCGATGAGTCATGCAGGCGCTCGAGAAAACAAAGCCAAGCGCAGACTGCCGCTCAGCCTCCTGTTTTCTACGCAGCAGACAGTGAAGGACTAGGAGAGGTTAGATGAAAGAGAGAGAGGGATAAAACACAGAACTTAAGTGCATGCACGGCTCACAGAACAGTGTGTATTTAACAGAGCCTGAGATTTTGTGCAGCTCTGTGTAATATAAACAGTGGAAGTGAAAGCCAGCACAGAGGCCTCTTACGCTTTTAGCACACATTTCTCGAGTTTGCTCGGAGGACTGGGGGAAGAGAAATGCTGGGTACAGATGTCCAAGCACACAGACACACACAGGGTGCAGCGCCTACTGCCAGGCTGCCATTACCATCTGGAGGAAGAGGCGTGAATCCTCACATATCTCTGAGGTGGCTGAGCGCTTGCCTGAAACTCAGTGCAAAATCTGAAAAAGAGAACTTTCAGCATGTAAATAAAAGCAGATATACAGGCTCATTTAGCTCAGTGGTGGCCCTGTAGTGATCCGTACATCAATTATTCATATATAGTCTATTAACTTTTACCTATGGATTGCACGTATATGGTATGGTTAATTGTGTGATCATTTCTGCATTTCTTTCTCTTTTCCAGGAGCCAATCACAGGTCGGCACAAGTGCTGCTTCTATTGGTAATCCCGGGCCACTTGATCTTTCTGTACACCATTCACCTAATGAAAAGTGGCCACACAACTTTGACGCCCATTTTCATGGCTGTTTACTTGGCTGCAGCGCTGCTACAGGTCAGTCAGTACATCTGCAAATAGAGCGTACATATAGACAGATGTGTTAGTGAGACAACACTTTGCCCAGAAAAGCTTTTTTTTTTTTTTTTTTTTTTTT
>CM040992.1:6156053-6169915 GCA_022985145.1 Pangasius djambal
CTTAGTTAATGATTATAAAGACATTATTGAATAATACCACTTTACTTTTATTCTCATGTCTTTGCTTGGCATTGCTCGTGTTGTTTTCCTCTTGATTTCTGTCAGCTACTTGACCTTCTCTTTCAGTCAGTGGTAAAAGAGCAGACATCTTTTTTTTAATGGATTGATAGATAACATGTTTCATGTTTGGCTTCGATGCCACTCATGCTTGTCTTAAGCCACTTCCTCTCTCGCTGCATCTTACCTCCATTTTAGCCATTTTAGACAGAGAGTAGGAGCTTCAGCCTTGCTTGAAAAGAGTGTGGGATGGCAGAGATATGGAGTTGAGTCATTCTTTCTCTTACTCATGGTTGCTTGTTGGGCAAATAGTGAAGGGTTGCTAACACTCAGGTGAGAAATTCTTTTCTTGCTGAAATAAGGTTAAGCAGGAGAAGTGGGATCATGGGTGAAGTGGTTGTTACTGCTAGCTCATAGCACTGAAGCAGAAAAAGCCAATGACCAACCTTCCTTTCTATTCCAACTATAAATCCGGCGTACTGTAAATATTTTTTAGTAATTGACAGTAGGGGTGTGTGATATCACAAAATGATCATATCACGATACTTGAAGGTATTTCTATAATACACAATATGTAATCTCAATATGTTGTGTTTTTAAGGAAGAAATTTCCAGTAAAACAGTAGTATTACAGTTTCTAGAAACATTTATTTTGAAAAAATGTATAATTATATTTTAAACATTTATATATTAAAAAATTAACACTGAGAAGTAGAAAAATCTGTAAGATTTAGTACAAAATCTTAACAAAAAAGAATCCGCTGCTTCCAGTCAGTTTGTAATAATAAAAAAAACAAAACTTTAATTTAATACAAAATTATCACAATATCCATGATGTCTCAGAAAAGCATACTGTGACATAATTTATCACAATATTGCTATTATATCTAGCCCTAATTAATTCCGACCCATTAGCTAGTTCTCCGATATCATGCAACAGCTTCCAGCCTGGGAAGATGAATGCTGTCGTGTGCTTCCTCTCAGGAATGTGAACAAGCCAAGTTTTTTTTTTAACCCCAATTTTGCCCTGTTTTCTTCCAATTTATTCCAATTCCCCCCTACTAGCTATAATAGTTTTCCCCACAACAGCTACCAAGTAAGTACTAACGCATGCTTCCTCCAAGACGTGAAGCCAGTCATCATGTTTTCTTTTTCCTCCTAATTTTTAGCTAGCTAGTTATCCCTTATCGCACAACAGCCGCCAACCTGTGAGGGCGAAGGCTAACACGTGCTTCCTCTAATACACATAACGCATGCTCATCTTTCTGAATTGCCACTAATGGAACCTCACTTAGTGTTTCAAGGAGAGTGCTAATTTGCTAGCATTATTCGGACTGGTAGGAAAGAGATGAATGACATCCTACCTACCATCCTATAATTCCTAAAGTGTAGGGTCAATTGTCTTGGATTCGAGCGCATGGTCTTCCAACAGCTCAATGGCAGGATGAACACTTAGGAGACCCAGCAGCCTAAACTGCGAGCATGCCACATTTCACCACTAAATCATAAAAGCATGTGTCCTCCCTGCACCATCACCCCCTTTCCCACACCTTGAAAATGATAGGGAGCCACTCTCAAGCCACTCCCTTTGGCTGGAAAAGCCCAAATCCCGATTGGAATGAAAAGCCTGATGTGGTTCTGTGCCTGATGAAAGCAAGAAGGAAGGAGGAGTGTGGGATTAAGGAGCTGAACTAAACTCTGGGGTATTTTCAGAAGAGCAGAAGCCCACTGTGGGGCTGTGGTGAGGGTTATGGTTAAAGGGAGGGACGGGGTTCATGGAGGATGGGGTTTGCAGGTGCACTTCCCAACCACACACTAAATTCACATTCACACATAAACCAAGAGCATGGGAAATGTGGGTCACTGTGATTACTAGATAGTAACATGTAAAAGGATATTCTGGAGCATTACATTACTTATGGACAAATATGTACAATTTTGTCTAAATATATTCTCAGATCAGCAAATTCTTCATTTTTCATCATTCTTTACTAATACATTTAAATACAAACTTAAATGTATTTACATATTCTTAGGACAAAATAAAAAAAATAGGCAAAGTTATTTGACCCAACATGAGTTTTAGTGTGTTATTTTTCACAGAAGTGAGAAAAATAGTCGAACAGTGTGTGTCAAGATTATGAGTAGTAAAGAAATTATCGCTTTGTTCTTTTCAACAGAACAAATTGCTTTGTACTTTTTCTTCTGTTCTTTTACTAATAATAATATAATACGGCTCTTTTTCTTCTGCTGAGTTATTAAAGTAAAAGTAGATTTTACTGTTTAGATAAAAGTAGAATTACATTTAGAAATTAAATGTATTACTGCAGATTTTTTTTTAATGAAGCAAATGGTGTGCAAACAACATATACATATTATTTACGTGTACATTTTTGGTATTTATCAAATAGCTTAAACTAAGTGCCTCAGGTGTAATTGCTGTTTTTTTTATTTAAAAATTGGATAAATGATAAAAAGATTAGAAGTATTCATTATTTTATTATTGTTTTATTTTAATTTGAATGGTTTTACCTCTGCTTAAATCCTTTTAGCTGGGATTAATTCTGACCGTCCTTCATTTAACAATGATTTAGGCATCAGTACATTTTGTTTTGTTTATTTGTTTGTTTTACCTTTTGAGTGATCAGTAGGATCAAACTTTCCCTCTGAGAAAACTCTTTCTGGAATTTCTCTAGCATTTGAACATTTAAACCACTTCACCCACACTTTATGTAAATGTGAGATTTAAGTAACGGAGCAACAGGATCACAATTAATCCAAATTTATTGCAAAACTAAATGAGAAGGACAACGTAATGTCTCAACACAATCCAGATGTTTTTTTGGACAATGTTTGGTGCAACTGGATTAATAGATGAGCTTTGACGTAATCCAGGATCAAGCTTATTTCTGCATTCAGTCCAGGATGAGTTTTTTTTTTTTTTTTTTTGGATCCTACCGTATGTAACTCTCTTCTCCTGAAATCTCAAGATTTTGAAGGTCATGCAGTTAACGTCACTGTTTCTTCCTTATCACGGAACAACCAGGACGTTTCCTCGCAATGCTGTCATGCTGCGTTTACTGATGACAACCAGGAAGATCTGAAGCACAGTGTGGCACAGACGCCCAGCACACTTGTGGCTTTATTTTTTTCTTTTTTTCTCCTCGCCAACAACTTCTTCAAAGACACCACTTCAAACTGTGGCAGGACGCAGCTCAGGACATATAATCAGAGAGCGCAGGCCTTCCCACAGAGTGCAGGAGCTAACGCCAGCACGCCAAGGTCAGCCATGTTGGAAGAGCTTCAATAACATCTGCTCAGCAAGAAAGCGTTTCAGGACTGAACATGCTAATTGAGAGAGACTTTCTGTTGCCTCTTTGTATTTTTAAAGAGGTTTATAATAATGAGTGTCAGTTTGAGTTGATTCGTTTTGAAAGTATTGTCAGTAATTCATTGTGCAATGCAAAATGAGGAGAAAAGAACATTTTTTTATATGTGGATCTTAAAGAGATCTCCCAAGAGTAAATAAAAAACTGTGACTAAAACAAAACAGAACAACAGAGGAAACATTTTTGTGATTTTAGGAAACTAATAATCACTTTGTACATGACTTTGACTTTCACACAGGGTCATATGTGAAGCGTTCTACGTTAAAATGGGAGCGTACTGGATGTGGTGCATTGCTCAGTAACTGCTTTATCCGGTTTAAATGACTAATTTGTTTATATTTTGAAAAATAAGACAAAGTAAGTTTATTCGAAAATATAATAACTGTCGTATAGGGCAGGACTGGGATTAAAAACAATTTTAAAGCTGTTCAGTGAGTCGGATCATTTGATTCAACTCACCAGTGAAAGTTGACTTTTTCAGCTCCTAAACTGTTCATTCTTTTGGACAAAGTTTCACATAAATAAATTAATTAGTAATAGTTTTTCCGACAGCTACCAAAGAAAATGGCTCACACATGCGAGTTGACTCAAAGAGCTGACTCGTTGTCATAACACATCACCAGAACATTCATACAAACACTTCTGTGGATTTTTTATCGTTACTGTGAAAACAGCAGAGACAGAGAGAGAGAGAGAGTGTGTGTGTGTGATTCATGATGCATGTTGTGCAGGAGATAAACCGCTCCAAGAGCCTTGTACATTTTTAACTATGTTCCTTTTTGGTGAGTACAGTCAGTCCCGATGCACCACGAGGCTCCATCCTGAATGAGAAGGGGTGCAAAAAACAAGACTGTTTAGAATTAACGTGGACACAAGGAAGAAATAACTAAATAAGATAGTAGCTGGTGTGAGAATGTTGGATAATCGAGCTCAACTGAGGCAAAGTAGCCAGTCTGAAAATGTGTATACACACATACACACACAGAGCACAGCATCCAGTCATAGTGTAGAGCCAGAAAAAGAAAATCAGATGTAGCGTCTAAGCTTTACAGCGCTGACCAATCACAGGTCCATATAATTACAGTCACTACATATAAGAACTGATCGTGGATCAGCGCTTTCTGCTTAGCTCAAATCCCAGAAAAGTGTGTATGAATTTACTTGGATAAAGGCACGCAGGGTGAGCTGCCCTTGTGTGTGTGTGTGTGTGTGTGTGTGTGTGAGTTACAGGACAATGTTTCAGCGTGGCTGAAAGGCAGGGGACCTAATGTGTTGTCTGTGTTTTTATATCTTGGTGAGAACCAAATGTCCCCACAAGGACACAAGGATATCTGACAGCTTTGGCCTTGTGTGACGTTTAAAACTGCTTTTGTTAAAAAAAAAAGAATTGAAAGTTTTCTTTTGGTTATTGAGATTAAGATTATGGGTAGATATAGCATTAATTAGCTACATTAATTCTTATGTCAGTAGAAGGTCCTTGCACTGATAGTACTGCAATTGTGTGTGTGTGTGTGTGTGTGTGTGTGTGTGTGTGTGTGTGTGTGTGTGTGCTTGTGCATGCAGAAATGAACACACTGAGTGAACAAAGAAAATAAAAGCGTTCAAACACAAAGGCACCTAAAGAACTGCACAGACTTTGTTCCTTGCTCAGATCAGATTTCTGTCTCAGTGATTGGTTTTATTTATTGCTCAACAGTGAACAGTAACACTTTACATGAAGGTTCCCTTAACTAACATTATTCACTGCTTTAGTTAACATTAAAAAACGTTAAACTTCCGCCATGATAAGACAAAAGCAATGTTAACAAAATAGCAAAGTAAGTTAACACGTGTATTAATTCATGTTTGGCGAAATGAACGTAGTGCCCTAATGTTTCCAATGATTCTGTCCATGACTGAAAGTAAGTCCACATAAGGATAAAAGAGGATAAATTAAATCGGAGCATGTGACTAAATGTTGAGAATCAAATCAGCTCAGGCCTCTGGGTGTAAATATTGGCACCTATCATTCAGTTACGAATTTTGCCAATCAACCACTGCAAACGTTAATTAAAGCTTTAGTTCCTGTTGGTTGTTGTGGACTTATTTTCACTCATTAATCATTGTTTCAGTATTTCTGATGAAGCAGAAATTGTATTTGTTTGTCCTCTATCTGTTCTGTGGAGAATATTTGGCCATTAATTTTGCCATTAGTGACAATAATCTAGTTATGTTCATAATCAGCTGAACTCAGGACACCATGACACCCAGCACTCAGCCTCAATTACGAATGTTGCACAAACACTTTAATTAAGGCATTAGCTCACACCGGTGTTTGTGGATTATTTTTTATTTGTAGTACTCGTGGAATATTGGTTAGCCATGTTATTCATTATTTGACGTATTTGGTCATCAATTACTTAATTACTTAACTTTACTTAGAACCTTAATTTAGAAACAAAGAAATGATAGAATTTATACCACAGCACTTCCCAATTCCCGATTCTGATTGGTCAGAAGGTGTTGATTAATTTTCTGTAACAGCAGCTTTGACAGTATTTCCAGATTGCAAGGCAAAGTTTTCTGAGGAGATGTTTATTTAACGTTTTTGCTTAAAGCTTAGGTAAAACTGTAACTTTATGTTTTCAGACAGAGGAAAGTTTTCAGGATGGAGGAGTTGACAGGCTCTCAGGAACATTAGAAGCTGTAGTTTTTTGACTTATTAACATTAGGACAGAGAAAAAAAAAGACTGGTTATAACTGCTGTAACATATGTGAGAACAGAAACTACCCTTTCTCACTGACATTTAATGTAACTAGAAATGGATAAAAAATTGTAATCCTTGCCAAATTGCTGTGGCAGAAGAGAAATAACTTCGGGGTGTGCTGTCAGCCCCACTGTTGATTGGTTTCCCACAAGACCACACCCCTGTTTATTTATTCCTTATTTAGAACATTTTTGTAGTAGTAATTACTAAATAGTGAGGACTGTAGGTGTTGAATAGGGCCTGGATTTAAAAAGATAGTTCATGGTTTCTTAATGTTAATACTGTTAATAATTTCGGTTAAGGTAACCCTTGAGTAAACTGATACCAGTGAAATTTGAGAATTGCTTTAAGGGCGAGAGAGAGAAGTGTAGAGCAAGGCAGAACACACAGCTTGCATTATGTTTTTTTTTTTCCTCTTTGCCACATTTTACTCACTACATCACTAGAGGGCTATCAGTTTGTTTTGTGCGTGTGTGTGTGTGAGTGTGTGTGTCCTATAAAGACCCTGCTCCACAGGGGCTCAATCTCAAAAAAAAAAAAAAGAACGCTAACAGGCATTTATTTATCCAGGCACACTAATGTGTCCGGCCATCCGGATGAAAGAGAAAGCTGGTGTTAGACTGAGTCACCTTTACCAGTGTAGGATTTTTGTACAGCCATGTAGACACAGACGGTGGAGACAGACACACCCGCCTGTGGCTGTCAGACACATAAATAGGCAATTTCATCATTTTCAGACTCTTCTAATTCACAGTCATAACAAAAAAGGGCCATAAAAAGACACATCTACAAATGAAAGCATGTGTTCCTTTGAAGAGCTTAAATTGGGATAGAGACGCTACAATGGAACAAACATGGGTTTAATGCAGGAAACAGATACTGTCGAGCACTTTCTCCCATCTCATCTCCTTTGCTCTCTCTCTCTCTCTGACTCTCAGTCTGTCTAAATAAATCGTTCCTATGAGAACAGCTCAAAAAGCAGAGACTTTGCTTTCCTTTGAAATAACATGATCCACTCAAGAGCTCAGCAACACTGTACCATATAATGCACATGAAAAAAGAAAAAAAAAAATCAATACTGCCATTTATAAATCCATCACTCAGAGAAAAAAAAATTAAATCGTGCTTTCTTTTGTTTCTTTTTACAAAGTATTTTAAATTATGTTTTGTTCAGCTGCTCGCAGCTACCTTTCATAAGTCAATAAAAACAATGCAAAAACAAGAAATATTCCCTTAATTTTTTTTTTAAGATGGCTGATAGTTCTTGGGAGTCCCTTTAATGAATAATGACCTCTCGCCAACCTCTGACTTTTGAATGCAGGATAGCTACTGACTCATAAGGGCAACAGGATACACCCACATCACCCACAAAGGCACCTCTCAATGCCATTTTCACATCCTCCTGTGTGAACGCAAAGGTCCTCCTTTACATATGCATCATATAATTACTGTACACACACACAGTCTTCAAACAGAAGACGGCTGTAGTTAGGGGAACAACCATAAATAACACTAAAATGAGCGTGTTTAAGTACAGCCCACAACTTTAGTTCTGTATTGGGGTGTAATAGGAGTCCGCAAGAGTCTTTCGCTCATCAAGTGTTTGAAATTGAAGGTAGGCGGGTGAGATCTTTACTTGTTACAGTAAATGAGCCTGTGGCCCAGAGTCATATTGCTTAATGATGGCAGGGAATATAAACAGTAACATGATCTTTATCTTACAATCTGATGGACGGGTGTATTAACACAGAGATGCCAGGTTTACCTGAATACTCATCAAACATGAAACCATGATCAAATACAGTACAAATCTTCCTCTGTTCAATCATACCTCTTCACAATACAGCAGACTGGCCACCTGTGGATTATACAGTTCCAACCTCTCCAAAAGTTCAGAGTTTTTTTTTGCTCTGCTTCCACTGGTGCCAATTCATTAAGCAACTCACTGACCATTTCTCCTCACATCAATGTTCTGATTAAGTTAAGCTCAGCTTTGAGTATTTGTTTGCGCAGGTGTGCGTTTAAAAATGTGCGTGCATTGTGCGCCAACCCTTCCTACTGCTCCTTCAGGTAACTTGGAGAGGAGTAGTTAAACATCAGGAAGTCCATCTTGTAAAGCTGATAGAGCTGGCTCTGTTGCTGCGCGCTGATGTTGTTGAAAAACATGGCTGCCATCTGGTCGGTGGTGCGAGTAGACTTGGCGTAGGATGGAAAATGTAGCGAGTCGGGCACACCGGCCAGCTTCAGCACGTAGTCAGCATCCTCCTCCAGAGTCTCGTACTTGCCCACCAGGTCGTAGTGGATGTGGCAGGGGTGACACAGCGCGTACACAGTCTGCCAGTGCTCGTTCAGCGGCGCCTCACGTTGCGTGGCTGGATCGATGAGGTACTCTGCGAACTCTGTGAACTTGACATCACTGCCATTCTGGAGCGCTTCGGCCGTAGCATTTTTGCGGTACCGCCTGACAATACGCGTGCCGTAGCGCTTGTGGAAGGACGTGTTGTAGCGCAGCGTGAACTTGTTACGGTATGCCGACACTAGGCGCTCGAAGGGCTCGCGCACAAACAAGAACTTGAGGTAGTTCTTCAAGCGGTGGTTGATGTCAGCGATGCTGTACTGGTTGAGTGTCTTCAGGTTGGAGGGCACGTGTGCCTCACTGGGGAGGATCTCCATAGGATCGCTGTACTTGCCATGCCCACTCAGGACCATCATCACCCGCTTCCAGTTGGTGCATGCCACTTTGGGCACGTAGCAGTATATCAGCTCATGTTCTTCGTCCACTACTAAGTGTTTTAGGTCGCTGGGTGTCAGTACGTGTCGCTTGCGGCTCGAGGCACTGTGGGCACGGCATGTCTGGGCCACCTGGTCACGCCGAGCCTGATGGAGAAGCGCTGCTCTTGAGAACTCCGCCTGAATGAGAGAGAGCAAATCATAAAAATCATCATACTGAAATCATAAAAAGCAAGCAGACTATTAGATGGTCAAAGGAAGGAAATATTTTAGATCTTAGTCACATTCTTAAAGTACGTTGCCATCACATCTGTGATATTTCATATAACTCAGCAACAGAATCTTGCAAAAAAAAATAGTCTCAGTTATAGTGAGAATATCAGTGTTGGATCAGTACTGTGTATAAGTCAATATTATCTATAACATACGCAGTGATTTTATTCAAGTCCCTATACTGGTTGCTAGTGGGTGTTCCTTTGTTAAGTTTCATGACTTTTGCCATGGTAACCCTGATAGTGCCTGTCTAGTGCAATATGCCTGCATAAACCATATAATCTAACTGAACGTATATAAAACCACACATTTGCACAAGTGCCACTTATTGACCACAGAGTTAGTGTTACTAATCCTTCACTTTTGTCTAAGATCTTACATTCAATGGGACTTGTTGGCCATCTCATACTTCTTGTAGCATTCAGTATTTTCCCCAATGAGTGCAAATTGAGCTTAAGCTGGGGTAAAATTATCTCTATAAAGTGTCTGCCAGTTGCATTCTAAATAATTCCTTCCAAAGGTCAGTGAGGGTCAGATGTCAAAGGTCTGTCTCGCAAGCCATCTGAGAATTTTACCATTAGCCAACAATGCAAACTTTAGTGCAAGTTCCCTAGAACAAAGACGCACAAAGGCGGCCTGGCAATCTGTATTCACTACGATACACTTCATTTAGTGCAGACAATTAATTTTTAAATGGGTTTACGAGTGATCCAATCAAGAGTGTTGATTATTTTCAATCCTAAGTACTTCTTGGTCTCTCTCTCTCTCTCACACACACACACATACACACACACTTTCTCCACAGTATGAGCTCTTTGTTACAGTGGAATTTCCCCAGAGCTCACAGCCCTTCCTCAGTGTTTCAGCAGTCCTGTTTATCAGATCATGAAATACAGAGCCTGTGTGCAGAAAGCAGTGGATAAAATGACAGGAGAACAAAGAAAGAGATATAATCATGTCAGTGTAGATGGCACAGATCAAAACACCTCTAAGGCTTGATGCCTGGAGTTTGGTAATTCTAATATTAGGGAAAAAGGTATCAAAACTCCCACATACTTCACTTTGTATCTTCATCTACTATCTCCCTCTTTAAGTGTGAATGTTTGTGAACCTCACAAAAGTCATCTTCAGTCACCAGGACACAGTTCATCAGTATGAAATCAACCGCAGTGCAGTAACTGACATTTATCTTTGCATTTTGACTCAGCTTTTCATTGTAGTTTTAGACTTTTTACCCAGTTTACTCACAGCAAATTTCTAGTTCTAGTTTGCATAATGAGCCAGTCCACAATTAAACAGTTTTCTCAACCACTGAAAAACACACATTTTTGAAAATGCCCCAACATGAACGGATAACTGTGACAGCGCCTTTTTGCTGTTTGTAGTGAATTGTGGGTGGTATGGTGGCTCTTGCCACCTCACAGCTCCAGGGTCTCCGGTTCAATCCTGATCTCAGGTTGCTGTCTGTGGGGAGTTTCACATGTTTTCCCTGGGTCCATGCATGGGTTCTCTGGTTTCCTCCTACCTCCCAATAACAAGCATGTACTGTAGGTGGATTGGTTACTCTTAATTGCTCCTAGGTGTGAATTAGTGTGTGAATGAGTATATGTATGATGCCCTGTGTCAGACTGGCGTCCCATCCGGGGTGTATTCCCAGATCCACAACAATCCTGACCAGGCTATAGTGGTTACTGAAGATGAATGAATGGTGAATTGGGGAAACCAGATAGGTTCATATATGCCATGTTATACCAAATCCAACACCATCCAAAATGAAGGAAAATGTAATAATTAATTCAACTGTCATTGAAGAATTTTCCTGTTTTCATCAGTCTTTTACGGTTGAACATAAGTATATGTCCCTACTAGTGTGGACAAGGCTTGAAACATGCGTCCTCAGAAATATATGAAGCCATAATTGCTGCTCTTGCAGGAAGGTTAAATGAAGCTCTGAAATGAAGCACTGGGACATGCTGACTGACTTGTGCTGAAGTGAGGTCCAGAAGTGAGATCACTGGACCTCACTTCTGGGATTATATGGAACAGCAAGTGAAGTAGGCTGAATTTCTCACCCAGTCAGTGGAACAGTGAGCTAAGACTGACAGGAACTGACTCAAGAAACTGATGCAACATGCAACAAATTCGCTTATTCTGTATACGTGAGCTATGAAAAAGCCCACATTTCCTATTTCTCTGGCGTTATCAGGTTTTAAACTTCAGATGATTGCTCATTAGTTTTCTGCTTCTGTAATTCATCGTTTGGTTCAAAATAAAAACATACTTGCTTTTGGGATTGAACTTGGTGCCACAGTTTCCCCCTTCACACTGTCGTTCCTAATGAATTCCATGTGCTTGTGTTTGTTTTGGTTTCTGTTCTAGTCCTGTCTCCATCTCTGTCCTGTCATTAGTTTGCTGCTTGATTGTGTTCACCCGTTCTGTGTTTAGTTCTGCTAGGTTTGTCTATTTATACCCTGTTGTGCCAGTGTATCATCACAAAGGTTTATTATGCATTTGTTTCCTTGATTTCAGTGCTTCCTAGTTTTCTATTCTCCTGGTTTAGACCCTTGCATGCTGTCATAGTTTCTGATTATGGATTGTGCCTGTTTAATTTTCCCTGCCTGTGTTTTGAAGCCTGCTATGTACTTGGATTACAGTTCTTGGATTTACTTAAAACAAAGCTCCGAGCTTAGGAACTTGCCTCTACTCACTGCATGTTACACTCAGCATGAATGGTCATTCTTTTTAATGATGTGAAAACCAGAGAACTAAATAAGCAGGAAGTATTTTATTAGTTCACTCAAAAAGAAGACCACACTACAGCACAGAGAGTCCTCTTAGGTTATAAGACCATTCAAATGCATAAAGATAGGACTATTTGAATTAGCTATTGTCAGGTAAAGGTCAAAGCAATAAAGAGAATGGAGAAGATTTAAGATTACACTATGTACATGACCAACTCCAGGTCCATGTACAGAATGTGCAAACATAATCTGATATGTTGTCTGATGGTTTCATATACAGATAGATGTCAAATTGAAGGAACAAACCAACAAAAAGTGTGTTAGCACAGCTTCTGAGAGCCTTAGTATCAATTCTATAAATCTCTGGTACTGTACAAGAGCGAGGAACACTGATTTTCCCTCAGTTAGTGTTTTAATGATGGTGCTGGAGAGCTCTATCTAACACGCCACTCCAAAATCCCCCATAGGTGTTCAACTGGGTTAAGCTCTGGTGAGTGTGAAGGCCATAGCATATGTTTTACATCATTTTCATCCTCATCCAACCATTCAATGTGCCCTCGTGCCCTGTGGAAAGGGGTGGGGTCACCCTGGAAGAGACCACGCCCATCAGGAGAAAAATGTTTCATCACAGGACAAAGGTGATCAGTCAGAATAACTTTTATTGATTAGCAGTGATGCTTCTTTCTAAGGGGACAAGTAAAGCTAAGCTATACCAGGAAAATAAATAAACACTCCCCACTGCATAACTGAGTCACTGTTTTTCCTTTAATTTGTCACCTATGAGCATGTACATTCAGCACGAGCTGATAAGTGGCACACCTAATGCTTCAGACCTTTAAAAGCGTGTGTATGTGATTTTTAATGCCACATTAGGAAAATCCCTTCCAAAGCAACCCAATCTGGATTAAGAACTGTTTTGCATCTCGTCATGTCGCACAGATGGTGGAGGAATAACTTCCACTCTTCACACTCATTTCTCATCTCTCCATCACTCACATAAGCAGTGAGGCGTGAACAGAGTCTCACACAACACATGTTTACACCAACAACTTGCATGCCGATAAGAGAGATTTGTGCATGGGGAGTTGCCTCGAAATTAGTGGGAGTGCGTCGACACATTGCCCCGGAAAAAGAGAGATAAAAAAAAACAACAGTACAGACTCGCTCGCTCGCTATCATTTTCTCTCAGACACTGCAACTAAATGGCATAAATGGAATGAATATAGTTATGCATCTGTAACAGACTGTGGGTGCAACTGCTAGTTCATTAAGAGCTTTTTCACTTCCATTAACACGGTTTCCGTATCACACATTTATACTCATTTACAAAGATCAGAGTAAACATTCACAACATGTAAATACCCTCGTTTCATCTAGATATGCTCTCTTTTAAACACACAGTCACGTTTTTCTTAGCCATTACATCTCAATCTTTTCAGATTAGTATGGACATAATCTCCTTTCAGTTCAATAAATTGTTCAAATTAACAGGAACAAAAATTATGTGGTATATGATACACACTTCGTAGTAAGAATACTCAGAGATGTCAGATATGGAGTCAAATTTATGCTAAAAACAGTCCGTATACATTCCCTTTTCCCTAATTTTGCTGTTTTTGGTTATTTGATTTTATTTCATTTCTTCTTTTTTCACTTCTTTTGCATTAGATTAAAACATCCGTGTTAATTTTTTAGCAATTATTAATGATTTATAGTTATTTTACTAATTACTGTAGAGTTCTCCTTATTTTATTAATAATTTATTTTTGGATGTGAGGCACTTTTAGATTTTAAAAATGGATTAGGTCTGAACAAAAACAAAAACAAACGAATAAATAACAAGAACAAGAACAATTTATGTTGTTATGTTGGTGGTGGTGGTGATGATGGTGGAGGTGGTGATGGTGGTGGTGGTGGTGGTGGTG
>CM040992.1:6170015-6197743 GCA_022985145.1 Pangasius djambal
AATGCACCAGCCATAAAAGAAATAATGAATAAAAGGTATTTTAGAATTTTTTTATTTCATCTGTATTATTTATGATGTTCAAAATCACTTTTTGATCCTTAATGTTCTGCTTTGTTTAAATTTTGTGCTGTGTTCTCCACCTGAGAGACGGATTAGCAGAAACAGACGCAGCCGCCAACAGAACAGTGACCTGGGGCATGAAATCGCCTTCAATCTTTTATTATTATTAATGAGACTGTGGTTTACACTGGCAGTAGAGAAAAGTCATTTGTGTTGTTGGGGCTGCACGTGATGATAATCGTGTCCTGAGGAAGAAAAGTGCTTAAATGCAGCTTTGCCAGCATTTGAAGTCAGTGGGGTTCCTCATTTACTGCCTACAATCCTGTGTGCTTGTAAAGGGTCCAGCGTGTGTTTGCTCCAGGAAACCCTATTAAGGCGTATAAATAAAATGTGTGGCTGATGTTTGATACAATCTGGTTTACGATACACAGAAAAAAGTGAGATAAGCTCAGTGTTGGACTCCTGAGAGAAAGGAAATGTGAGATACCACACTGAACAGTCAGGCAGTGTGTTAGTCAGGCAGTGTGAGTCAGAAGATTGAAGTCATATGAGGACATTTTTAGTGCAAGAGTGTTTGTATGAACGCAGAAAACACACAATGACCTTCTGATCGGGAGTCCAATGCCTTTACCACTGAGCTACCACCGCCTTACCACTGCATGTCTAGGACTTCTCAATTAATCCCATTTTAATGAGGAGCTTAGTTAATTGGCTAACGATAATGTAAAAAATAATCATGTTCTCAATATTAAACAAAATAATAATAGTGATAGAATTATATTTGTATTTATATGATTTGGTACCTGATAATTTAGAATTCTCAAATCTGATTGGTCAGAGAGTATTGGTTAATTTTTCAATAACAGCAGCTCTGAAAGTGCACCCGCAAAATGAATGCACTCAATCTAATGTTATCATTTCTATAGTAGCAGCTACTTTGTATGTAATAACCTACTAAATTTCTAACATTCAGTACGTTTTCCACCACAGAAAAGTCTTGTGGCTGTGTTTATTTGTGTCTTAGTAAAGCTGCTATAACGTAAGTGAATAACAGTGGTAACAGTAACTCTGCATCACAATGGGACACATCACACAATTCCTTCAACAGCACACCGTCAACTGTTTTATCCCTTACTGATTTTATGCAGCTCTTTTGTCTTCAAATAGCAGGTCAAAATTAGAAAGTTCAACCAAAACTGAGAATAACACATTCCATATTTCAAAGCTCAACATCAACGGCACTGCATCTCATTTCCATTTTTCTTTCTTTCACCTTCTGTCTTTCTGACTGACGGTCATGACGTGACCCCCTGACCGCGGTGAACTCGCAGTTCTCCTCTCAGACGTCTCCATCTACAGAACCAGTGCTGAATTATTAACACACGGTGGCATACGCTGAATTATTGAAGCATGATCGCGTCCTGTTTGTACTCCGCAAGTCATCTCAAAGAGCGAGCGTATTTCTAACTAGTGGGAGATATTTACCTTACAGGGAGGAAAAGCAAGGAACAAATGCACTTTATTATGGTGAAGATGAGGCAGAGATGGATTTTGAATGGAGAAATTTTTCCTGCCTCAGACGTACTGAGACACAACCCACATGCCAAATTCTAATGTTCAAATTCGTTCGTGAAAATAAGGCAGTGATTATGTTATAAAGGCCATAGCATGCTTTAATGCTCATGCTTTTCAGTGGCGAGGAGCAGGCAGCTCACCCTGTTGCCGTGGCAATGATGATGACTCATGACAGCTGAACTGTAGATGCACGCCTGTGTGTGTGTGTGTGTGTGTGTGTTTGTAATTTGGGTGCGAGAAAGACTGAAAGAGTAGATGTCCCTTCTTTTCAATTAGTTCAGTAAAGACAAAATACTGTAGGTCTCTCTCTCTCTCTCACACACACACACACACACAAACACACACATAACGATTTTCACCAGTCCAAAATAATTAATTGTGAGTTCACATTCCTAATGAACTGTTTATATGTTTCCTGAACTGGACAGTCTGTAGACAATCTCTGTTTATATGCGCATTATATTTAATCCGAACCAGTTATGCGCAAGAGGGATAACATGGTTTATTGTCAGTGTAACCATAACAAGGAGGAGTGTGGGTCAGTGCGAGTCTGTTTTAATCAGGCTGCTTGTGTGTTTAACAAGTTTTAAATTATTTCCATCTAAGCAAAATGTCATCCAAATGTAATTATTGAGCGGAAAACGAGAAGAGTTTGTGACTGCCGTAAAGCTGCTCAGCATTTTACATTTGCCCGATGTTCAGGAGCTCTGGTTGTTGAAACAGAAAATGCACGCACTATCCCCTGGTAAAGCAGATATATTGCCTTTACTCATCTTGTAATGTTACCAATATTAATAGCCAGTGTCTGTGAATAACCGCACAAAAAGTATAGATTTTATCAAAGGTTTTCCTCTTTTCGACCATGGGCACGTTTTGCATCTGCACTGAATGTTAAACACTGAGTCGACTTTACTGAGGTCAGTTTACATCCCACACCTTCAGCATAATGTTAGTTTGATGTTAGTTAGATTTTTAAATAGATTATAAGGATTTCTCACTGGGTTTTTTTTTTTGGATAGGAATTTAATTATGATTGTCCTCAACTGCTTTACTCTATTTCCACTGAGGTTTTTACATGAATTTTTTTTTATTCTGATTGAGCTACCAGTTAGATGTTAATGCAGCTACTGCATGTAAATGCAGCTACTGTGATGGTCTGCATGTTTACTGAATCCCCTGATTCAGATATAATATCACCTCACATTAGTCATTAAAGGAATTGGTTTAGTCATGCCATGCAAGCTAGTAGGGCTGCACAATTAATAATTTGCTTTCATTATTGTTATTGCAATTTTGACCTTTGCATTACTGACATTAGGAAGCAGAGTAATGGAAACTCATGTCTCACACTTGCCACTCGGGTTACACTTGATTTTTTTACTTGCAACTTGACTCAGAATTCAAAACCTGCGGCTCACAATTTGACTCTCACTTCGAAGCCTATAAGTTTCAACTCGACTTATGAACTTATAAGCTTATGACTCGCAATTCAGACTTCAAACCTTCGCCAAACTCAACTCAAACTTCAAAGCTTATGACTCTCAACTCAACTGAGACTTTAAAGCCTATGACTCACAACTTAATTAGACTTCAAAGCATATGGCTTGCAAATCCCCCAGACTTTAAAACCTATGACTCACAACTCAATTCAAAGTTTATGACTCACTACTTGACTAGACTTCAAAGCTTATGACTTGCAACTCAACCAGAATTCAAAGCTTCTCTCAACCTGACTCAAAGACCTCAAAGTTTATGATTGATTCTCAATTCAACTGTAATTTTAAATCTTATGACTCCCAGCTCGACATCAAAGCTTATGATTTGCATCACAGGCTCTCCAGTTTGTTTAATATATTTCTGGGCATATCACAATATCACAGTAGGATATTTTTGTTCATGTCTTTAAGCTTTACATTGTACTATCATCTGTCCGTTCTTATGTAAACTGTTCTCCCAAGTGAGTTCTCTATGACACCAAATCAGCTTTTCCACCCAATAAAACCTTACAAACTTTTCCACGATCCAGTTAACGGCCCACATTGGATTTTGCTTTTGCGCATTTATGCATCCAATTCACTATTTACAAAGCCCATAATTCTTAAGCCAATTTCAAATTATGGAAGAAAAAAAGCAGTATTTTATCACTCCTTGCTTCCATGATTGCATCAGCCTGTGATTTCACAATCTAGCTCAGTCTCATTCAATCATCTCCTTATTTGATTGAACTAGAAGCATAAGACTGCATAAAATAAAGGCGATTCATCATCAAGATCATATATGGCAGATCATCGTCACTTTCTGGCATGATTTTCATACAAATTTAGATCCAAATGCAAATGAGTCTTTGTCAAGCCTTGTGTTTATGAGCGCAGTCTCTTTTTCATTCTGCTGAGAATGGATGCAGTGTCCTGCACCTCAGGAAGTTTCCACTGGCTCTGCCTAGGTGCTGTCAGGATGCCCTTTACACAGCTCACACACACACACACACACACACACAAGAACACAAACGCACACACTCTCACAAAGGGTTTTATATTAAGAGGTTATGCAAAGGTGCCCAGGTAAACTTGCCACCTGAGATGGGTATGATGTGGGATACCTGATCTGTCCTGTGAGCCACTGTTTGTGTGTAAGTGTGTGTGTGTGTGTGAGTGTGTGTGTGCATGTGCGTGTCCATCAGACGTAAGAAGCAATTCGGCAATGCACACACCCACACACAGGTTGCGCTGAGGGGAAAACTGGCTTCAAATAAACAAACACAAACATACACAGGCACTCAGTATGAGGGAGAAAGAGAGTAGGACGAGCAGATGAGTAGGAGAGAGTGAGAGAGAGAGAGATCTCAGACAGGCCAAGCCAGTGATTTTCCACCTTTTGCGCTTGAAAAGTTTCTTACATCAAGCTCCTGAGACAAGCTTACAGTTCAGCGAGTTCATAACCATGATCAAGTGAAGAGAGAGTGTGTGTGTGTGTGTGTGTGTGTTGAGAAGATGGGAAAGAAAGAGTCGCCATGTGAAGCTATGATTATAGCAGGACCTTGATGATAATGATAATGAAAGGCTAGACTAACTTTCTTTATATCAAATGGTCCACACACACACACACACACACACACACACACACACACACACACATGGGCCTGCAGTCTCGAACACAATTAAGCCTTGTCCTAAAGTAAAGGATGTTCAAAGTTGAATTAGCAGTGATGGCGCATTTTAGCTTGAAGGCTTGCTTCATCCGTGTCCAGTAAACCAGCCCACTGTGTCTTGTCCAAAATGAGCTACAATTATAAAGCCTACAGAGCAGAAAAGAAGAAGCAGTAGGCTGTAATGGCTACTTTTATGTCAGACGTGTGTTTTATGTTTCAGCTTGAGCAGAGGTTAATATTTAGTTTAACAAAATTTCCCATGTTCCCACTGGACGTTCAGACATATGAAAGGAATAAAACACGTTGGGGTGTGCTGGTATAGGAAAATAATCAATAAAAAGGTGATGTGATGTATAAAGACCAAATCATAGGTTTATATGAATGCACATGTTCTAATACGTTATTGTTTCTATAGTAACAATTAATTCACTTCCAACTAACTTGTATAGCGGACACGCAACAATCTAAATATAATAAAAAGCAGACTAAGAAACATATGGTTGTTCAACAAAGAAATGATATGGTGAAGCTTATTTATCATTTATGGAAGGAGTCTCCAGTGCTAGCACTTTGTAGTGGTCTGTCATTTTCCCGCCATGGTAAAGTCAGAAGGATTTCAGTTTATTGGTAACATGACAAGCTACATAGCTATAAACTGATAAAAAACTAAGATGTGCTGTTTTTTAATTAATAAAAAAATATATCTTTGGCAAATTGCTGCGATATAAGAGGAATAAAACACTTACTGGAAAATAACCAACGTTGTGTAACAGTAACTTGTTGATTATTTTCCTGAAACAGCATGTGTTTTATTCCTTAATGTGAAGCAATACCATTTTAGATGTTGTCAAAAAAGTCATGAAATATTATTCCATTTTCTGAAAAGAAGTTAAGACTACACTTTTAAAGAGCATCACAAATCAGTGAAAAAATTATACTGCACTGTTTCAAACTACTGAAAGCTAAAAGCTAGCAAGCTTAAGCTTTTTTTGCAGTTTTCCAAACCAGATAATTTACTCTGTTATGTGTCACTAAACATCCTGTTTGAAAAACATTACGTTGTAAATAGGCAAAAATTCATCTATACTGTATTAATATTTGTAAGATTAATGCTAGCTGAAGCTGGCTCTATGTATAACACAGAAAGTGACTCTGTGGACTGCACTACACAATAAAAGGTTAATCAGGTATACTTTCCAAACTGCTGTTATATTTCTCTCTTATGTGTTAGCAAGAGCATCTGGTTTAATAGCTAACAATAAGTACGATGAATAATTAAAGACACTGTTGGTTATGAAATATTTTTAAACACATAATTGCATTGCCAAATAGTATTTTGTACTTCTAATACTATCAATGACTTTATGAGGATTTCTAAAAGGGTTTTTTAAATAGCTAAGGTTTCAGCATCTTAAAGAGGTCCTACTCGGAAGCTTATCAAGACCCCTGTTTGTAAAAGTAAAACCCTCAGAGGGACAAGCTGAAGAACTGTTTAGGGAGTTATGTGGATCCCTTTTTCCATGAATTTTTCATACAGTTCCACCACTAATTGCTGTCGAATCCCACGTTTTATACATTTAATGGAGCTAAATGCTACTTTGGCTCGAGTGAAGAAACAAACAACGAGCCGTTCAATAGATTTTGCACACTGCAGTTCATTTTAGTACATATTAATTATTCAACACTAATAATTACGGATTCATTATTAATGAGTACAGATTGTGTCTTTCAGGAAAATGCGGATAGTGAGACAGACCGACCTGAGACAACTATGCAATGTTAAACTGGCCCATAAAAAGACGTTTCTTGTCTGTTTTAAATTGATCCTGGTCCGTCTTGATCTGGCTCATAAATATATATCCCTTTTGGCTCTTGTTGGTGTCAAAAGACTTATTAAAACTTTTTCTCTTTTTCTCTTTCAAAATCTCATTGAACTATTAACATGCCAAGATGTGATTTTTTTTCTTTAAATGATTATTGTGCTCACTGGATTGAGGTCTTTGGCTTGCGATGCTTCCTGTTTGCAGTCGTCATTACACTGCTCATCGTACTGCTTGCTTCATTACACCTTATTCTTACTCTGTTTAGTGAGAACCAAGAGGACATTACTGCATCTATGTAGCTATAAAGGGATTAACTGCAGCTATAAAAGTATATGGAATGTAAGAGCAAGAGAGTGTGTATGTATATGTGTTTCTGAGTGTTTGTGTGTGTGTGTGTTAACAGGTGTAAAAGTGCCACCGTAATGGTTTTTACCAGCTGCGACTTGTCCCAGGCGGATATTAACATTGCTGTATAAAACTGCGTACTGCATCTAAAGCACCGGAAATGCTGCTGAGTGTATACAGTGAGGGCCTGTGGACTTCCCACCTGTGCGTATGATTTAGAAAAGGTCAGGCTGAGTCAGCACAGACATCTGCATACATACACAGTCTGTAATTAACACTAATTACAGACAGATTCAGTGATAATCCTTTTTTTTCTTTCTTTCTCTGTTCATGAATAAAAAGATCCTGAAACTGGATGGATGAGTTTAGCTAGTCGATGTAGTAAGGGCTTCGCAAGTATTTTGGCTGATCACCGATCATGTAACCGATCACGATTGCATATCTCCATAAAAACAGGCCTCAGCAATGTTAAAAAAAAAGGGTCCAATTTATTGTCAATGTATTGAGTATCCACGGAGTTCCTCAGTGTAATAAGAGAGTAAGTGTGATGCATGTGTTACCATTCCAAAGTTCATCATTTCCCAATTACAGCATGATCAGAATAAGAAAAAAATACCACTTACCACCAACATCCTGAATGATTACATATTTCTCTTTGTTAAATAATTGTTAAATAATAATGTTTTACTATCTATTTATTATTAGATTCGTATTCAACAGCACTGTGGTGTAAATTGCTGTAATGCTGTATTTTAATCATTATTCTCAATCAAGAATTTTGATTTATAAACGATTATTAACTATGTTATATAAAAGTAATATTTAGTGGAGTTTGAACTTAGCCCCTATCATTAATAATACTACATTATTTATTCACATATTTTGTTTTGCTGCAGTATATTTTTTATTGTTTAGTAACCTCTTATTACTTATTTATTTAAGCTTTCATTGAAGACGTGGCTTTCTTAGGAGCAGAAATGGAAATTACTTACAGGTTTAATGTCGATGCTGCTCTTCATAAAATGGACCATTATTACACTACTATTATGCTTATACTATAGAAGTGGCATAAACTCAACAGCAAAGACAATTAAATCATGAATTACAATACATTTTTTGACAATTATCCAAATTTTAAAATTGTGACAAGCCAGTTTATCAAGATACACTCCAACTATTTTTTGATATAATACTCCTTATTTAATGGAACAATGATTGTAGGCTGTTTACTTTCATTCCAACTATTAAAACAATAATTTTATACAACTGATAATTCATTATACCTAATAATCTAAGGACGACAACCACTGTGTGATGGTATGGATTAATATACTGCAACTTATCATGATTAATATCAACCTATTTTGCAAAAGGTGTGCAGTTACGAGTGGTGAGGAACGAAAATCTAATCTTAACAGTATGTTATAATTTATATATTCTGTCATTCGTCATGTTGTAGTACACTTGTAATTGTTTCTACAGAACATCCAGTTGTTTCACTAAAGTAGAACCCTGCGCTCCATCTTTGTGGCATTTCCCATAATAGCTTCAGCAAGTCATCTAAGGACTGAATTAAACTTCAAATGCCTCACATCAGCTCATGGTCCACTGAACCGTAAAATGGACACACACTTTCTTTCTCTGTTTAGGCTTGCAGAGACATTCCGTATGTTTAGCTGTAGAAATCTGAACATGACTCTTTACGCGTAGAGCTTTTTATGCAACTAGAATACCGGCGGAAAAATAATCTGTGCTTTATATATTTATATTAGAAGACATCATTAGTCGTAAGATCTATAATAAGAATTCGATATAGGCAAATATTGTATATAGGCAAAGTGCTCTTGCTTGTTGGAAAGTTTGGTATTGTTCCTCTTTCTATTAATGCACTGGTTTTATGTAGATGATATGTAAAACTGGCAACAATGTAGTATAAATGATGCCTGATGAATTAGGGACCGGAAATGTCACCGGTTTAACCACTGGTTTAGTCTAGTGATGCACTGGAACGAACATTTCTGCCTACAAACAAAACTAAAGTCCAGGACACAGTGGACTGAAAACAAAAATTCCAAAAGTGTTTATTTTTTTCATTGTTAAAATTATTTTTTTTGTACTGTTGCTGTTTTGAATTGCTGCATAAATTGTAGTAATTTATTTTGTGATGTCTATTTTTATCCTTTAGAAAAATGAAAGCCATAACTTAATTAATGCTAAATTTAAAGAAGAATTCCAAACAAACAAACAAATAAATAAATACATACTTTAAAGTCTCCTGAGTGGAGCGTTCGCCCTATTGTCTGGAGGTTGCAAGATTGAATGGCAAAGATGCAACAGTCATTCTTGGCTGGGAGCCAAAGGAGCAAAATTGTCCATTCTCTCAGGGTGGGAAGGATGGCATACTCTGTCTCTCCTGCCAATCACAGCGACATTAGTGGGCGTCTGTGAGCCCATGTAAATTAAAAATATGCGGCTGGCTTGGAGTAAACACGTGTTAGCCTTCAGCCTCCCAGGGTGGTAGCTATCGTACGGTGACGGAACGCTGGCTAGTGAGTGGGATATTGTTCACTAAAAATTGAGCCAGCATTAAATTAACCAACATACAATATACTTTATGAGTGTAATAATTATTAAATTGTTTTATATTGATACTTTGTGTATTCAATCTTGGAATAGAGTCAAAAATGGAAATAGAGTAACTTTTTCAGTCAAAGTTTCCAGGATTTTTACTCGTATGGAATATCAGTTCATCCTTAGTTTAGTGTAGTAACTTTATAAGATAAGAAAAGATAAGATAAACTTTATTAATCCCCGAAGGGAAATTCAGGTAAATTTCTTTATAAAGTAAAGTAATCAGAGTAATATTACAGTGTAGCTAAGGATCGGTGGAAATAACTCACGAACTGTGGGAGTGAAGAACTGAGTGGGAGTGTGTGCTTCCTAAAAAGAGGATGATCCAGCACCTGGTAGTACAAATTCCTGAACTGAAATGCTTTATACTGTAATGTGAAACTGCACTGAAACAGTAGCCAGTCATCTCACAGCAGGAACCAAAGCACAGGTTCTCCAATATCGCCTACTTAATGTCAAGCATCCCAGATCTGTAAATTCACTTGAAGAGCTAGCCCAATGAGCCCTCATTATTATTCCACTGCTCTTTCAACTGCTATATTCAGGCTGAAACTGCTCTAATAGACAGCCTTTTGCATTGCAGAAATGTTTCAGGAATTCATGCCTGCTGTAATCTCCTTCTGAAAGCAATCAGAACAGAATTTCCAGATTGCACCATGAAGAAACTGCAGATGAACACAAGTGATGCATGATGTACAGCCATAACTGTGCTAATAGCAGGCAGGAGGAGATACTATAGCTTCATTAAAAATGGCAAAGCAGCCTGAAATCCACAGCAGCATGGCATTCCCGGTGTATGCACATCCACACATCCACTGGTAGTCATGATGAATGAAACTTCTTTAAAACTTCAAAAATGTTTCAGAGTAAAATAATGCCAGATGTGATTATAGCTCCAAGTCCATGCCTTTCCTCTCATCCAGAGGAGGACAGTTGGCATGGCAACAATGTTCATTTGTCTCCAAAAGACGCAGAGGTGGACAAAGTGTGTGTGTGTGTGTGTGTGTTTGTGTGTGTGAGAGAGAGAGAGAGAGAGAGAGATAGGGATGAGCTTAATATATGCAAAATGTGCTTAGAGGACAGTTCCTTTATGCAGATTGGTGCAGATGTATTTTATAAAAGAAAGGAAATGGCGATTTGAGTGCCATATTGAGTTTCCATAGCAACATGGTCAAGCACGGAAGTCGGGGTCGAAAGGTTACTGTGAGCTTTCAGAGCACACTTCTTTTTACAGAATTCAGTAGTCTGAATGCTGGTGTAACATCCTAATACTAAATATTGAGTAACTACATTGAAATTAATAGAAAATATTAAAGTATGTAGCTATGAAAGTCATACGTTGGGGCTTAAGGGGTTACACACTACTATATCTTCCTCTTGAATCTCAAATCTGGGGTTAAAACCACTTCACATCACTGTGTGACTATAAACTGTCAATTATTGAAGTTTATAATGTTGAATGTTTTAATAGGTTGAAAATGGAAACCTATATACATACTTTTTTATTGACTCAGTAATGCAGAAGACAAAATTTGTATTTAAAAAAAAAATTAGGGTGCCTAACACTTTTGCACAGTACTGCACATGCAAAGAAATGCTGTAGAGAAAAGATGCCTTCAAAAATAATGAAATTAAATGTTTCTACTTAAAAATAAAATACTATAAAGGGGAATAAACAGTAATAAATGAAACAAAGACAATATTTGGTGTGACGATCCTTTGCTTTAAAAAAAAATAGTAGTCTCAGGTACAATGTGTGCATGTTATAAGGAAATGAGCTGTAAGTTTTACTGAGCATCTTGCAGAAGCAGCCACAGTTCTTCTGGAGACTTTGACTGTTGCATTTGCTTCTTATTTTCTGCAGCAAAACCCAGCAGCCTTCATTATGCTTTCTGTCTGAAAAGTGGCCTCTTATGTAATATGCTGCTTTCTGTACTGACATACAAACATCTTTTTTGTAGCCTTTAATTTCTGTAACCTTTAATTTTGTGTTTGGAAATTTAAAATGTTTATACTGACTCGATAATATAGAAGTCATAAAATAAAAATCCATAACCATAATCCAAAATCTATAACTAAGACTTTTGCACAGTACTGTACATATATATATGAAGAGGTACCTGCGTGGGGTTATAAAGCTCCTGCAGCGCATTTCTTGAGCCTCTCCTACAGCAGCCCTCTGCTGCAAACGGGTTCCGTCTCATTACTGCAAAACAAACAGAGACAGAGACAGACGGTTAGCCAGTAAATAAGACACAGACTAGGGCTAAAACCAGAATGCTGAAATGCTCAAATGCTAAAAACAGTGAATGCATACATGCTTATAGTTTCTTAAACAAAGTGGATGTGTCTCAGACCAAAACCCTCAAGTCGTGTTATTAAACTTTTATTTGGCATAGCCCCTCAAATATTAACATAAATTTCCACATGCACCCCAACAAATAACACATCAAACACACTGCAAATATTTGACAATTACAAAATAGCAGAACATCTCCACTGACACTAACTGGCAGCAAGTGTTGGTATATTTTCCTGTCCTAGTTCTCCGCTAAATCTCTTGGTTATCAGTGATCTCTCTTAAATTGCATAGACCTACAAATATGTAAAGGAATTTGAGTAGTAAAACTTGTGCATACCTTATATAAGGCATATAATGAACCAATGTTGTGTTTAATGTTGTGGAACCTCCACAACACAAGTTAGTTCCTGTTATCACTTCGTTCCCTCACCAGACTCTTATTTCTCTCTCTACTAGTTAAAACAACAAAAAACGGAGCTTGTCATGTTACAGAGAAACCCCAACCTGCAAAGCCTTTTATCTTGAGGACTTTCCTCACTTTCCTGACTTACCTCTGACTGTTACAAAGTACTCACAGAAAAAAAACTCCCATATCAACAATTACTATTAATATAAACCTGTGATTTGTCTTGCAGCTGGAACTGTCATCTTCTGACCAATCAGAATTGAGAATTCGTGTGGTTTGACAAAAAAATTCAACTACAAATCCATTTTATTTATTCTCCTGACAGTTGGCACCACCGGCCTCATGTATTATTATCGTGTGTAAAATATTGAAAATCCTCTATGTCCAAGCGTATATCAGAACCTGCCTTCTGGGTTTCTAAAGGACGTGTGCGATGAATATTTCATATATAGCAGAAAGAAATCTAAGCTGTCCCTCTTGCTTTCATGCTATCATTATGCTTCTCTGTGTCAATGCCCCGTCTTATGCATTTTATGCAAAGCCTACAGTGATACTCTTTGTGAAAAACTAAGCCAGAGCTCGACATTAAATAAGTCTCTATCCTGCTATTTACAAATCACAGTTGATGAACACACAACTGTCTCAATCTGATGAACATTAAAGGTGATTACTCAATAAAAACCCAACAAGGCTTAATGTGAAATGATGCACAATAAATTAAGTTGTAGAATAATGCTAAACCTTATTCACTGACAAAATTAATAAATAAGAGCTTAGAAATCAAAATGTTTCTGTAACCCTCGCTTAAAATGGGAACACCGCTGATTTTTCAAAATGAATGAATCATTTATTGAGAAGTAAGCAAAGTCATTGCAGCTGTCTTGATGAAAAATGCACTGATGTAGAGGCATTTAACAAGTCAGGATTGTTCACAACAGCAGTTTTAGGAACCAGGGTTTTAAGAGTGAAAAAGCTGCTTTATCAGAAAGTTATTGTGCAGAATGCTTACAAACTGCTGCCTGTCTGCCTGATTATCCAATCAGCCAGATTCACAGAAACTGGACAACTGAAGATTAGAAAAAATGTCAACTGTTTTTTTTTTTTTTTTTCATCAGTTGTCCAGTTTGGGTGAGAATGTGCATGCTGTAGCCTCAGATTCCTGTTTTTGGCTGACAGGAAGCCCATCCAGCTCAAGGTTTGACATGTTTCGCGTTCTGAGATGCTTTTCTACTCACCACAGTTGTAAAGAGTAGTTATTTGAGTTACTGTAGCCTTCCTGTCAATTTGAACCAGTTTGGCCATTCACCTCCGACCTTTCCCATGAACAAGGCATTTCCACCCATAGAACCGCTGCTCACTGTGTGTTTTTTTTTAAACTCTAGAGACCACTGTATGTGAAAATCGCATGAGATCAGCAGTTTCTGAAATACTCAAACTAGCCCGTCTGGCACCAACAACTATAACACAGTCAAAGTCACTGAGATCATATTTTGCCCATTCTCATGCTGGATGATTGGCTGAATATTGTATGAATTTGCAGGTGTACAGGTGTTCCTAATAAAGTGGCCAGTGAGTATATACAGTAGCCCACCTTACTTAGAAAAATGCAGAGTACAAGGACGTTGAGGAGGCGTACAGTTTCTAGAATGTCCCAAAGCCATATCACTTTAAAGCAGAATATAGACGAACAATTACTGTGCCTTAATATATGTTTGCAACTGCAAAAAATGTCACTGCCTAGTCAGCAAGGTCTGTAAGTTTCTCTAAAATGGACTATTTTTCTTTAAAAGTCTCTGCATGCCTTTGTTTCACTTTTCATTCTCCTGAGATTTTCCTGTAAGCCAGTTTTTCTCAGAAACATAGTTAATGAATAGTATGGTAGTCTTCATGCATCCATACCATTTAACAATGATTCTTTGTGCTACAACGTTTTAAGCAAAGCAGAGCTTCAGTTTTCTATAATTAAGTGTAATGGATACATATACGTAACCACCAACTAACATACTGGGCAGACGTGAATTCAGTTTTCAGTTCGAAGTTAAAGTCTTCATGCTCTAGAGAGTTTTTTCAATGGTACAAAGAATGGCTTCTATTATTCAGGATTTAGTGATGGAATTTTAAGGCAGGAACAGAATCACAACAAAGACCATAAACAGTTCTTCATCATGGTTCTTTCAGTTTCTGCATTTAAAAAACTTTACAAACTTGCTATGTCTGGGTTTCTTGCTTTTTTTAGGCATCATAAAATTGGAACTGTGATATTAGTGAGGGATTAGATTAGATTAGATTAGATTAGATTAGATTAGATTAGTTTAGGGATTAGTTTAAATAAAGATTCACTACCTCAAAGGTTGTATCATTTGTTTTTGTTTTTATGTTTTTTTTTTTATTTTATGTAAAAGTTGTAATGTTACTACTCATTATGATGGGGCTAATGGAAGTTTTTGTTATCAGTTAATGCTAAGTGTAATTACTATGTCATTTTAGCCATGCTGAGACTCTTCCAAGTAATTTTCCAACATATATGAGGAAAATGTTGATATTCCCGATTGTTGTGTCTTGTTTCCACCATCACTGTGCCTTTACATTGTCTGTATAAAAGACCTAAAAGACGTGGCTATGTGCTGGCTATCTAAACTGCCTCAGCTATTAGCTAGCTCCCATGCTCTGTGTTTAGATTTCCCAGTTGCCTCACAACTTTAGTGTTCTCACAACATTAACCACTTGAACAGTGGTTGTAGCCCACTTGATGTAGACCAACATTTTTCACACCAGCAGGCGACAAGTCATTCTTTTCACTTGTAGTTTGTCTCTTGTAGTTTGGGTGTCCAGCAATCGCTGTTTTTGTCACATGTGGGCTTGCGCTGTACAGAAGCTTTTTTGCGGATTAGCAAAGTGAGCTAACTGTATTAGCTCCATATACTCAGCAGAGGCATCAAAGATCGCTGCTACTTCCTTCCGAACTTCATTTTCTTCATAATGTCTCTATACACATTTAATGACAGGATAAGATGGATAAGAAAACCACAGTTATAGGTTTTTCTATTTTTTTCAGAATGAAAAATGGTAGGAATTAAGTTGTGAGTAAAGAAACAACATAAAAATTGCAGATCACATGCATCATAGAATTGATCCAAGGAATCATTCAAGGTAACCGTTTGGGTTTGACGCTTTACATACCTAATGCGTAATACCTACGCATCATACCTAATGTGCGCAGAATTGCACAAACATAGAAGGTGAATGGACACCTGTTGCTTTGTTAGACTTATATATTGGCACTTATAACAAACCGACAACTTTTACTTACAGCTTTGTTAAACTACAGACCAAAACACAAAGCCTAATACAAAGTCATATGTTAAGTACATTCTGTACTCACACACACACACACACACACACACACACACACAAACACACATCTAATTTTGTGTAAGCCTCCTGTGAATGGGCTTTAATAATTCATGACATTTCAAGCTTTCAATATTAAAATGAAGTTATGGATTTGATATTTGGGAAAATATACCATGCCATAACCTTCCGAGCAGTATTCCCTATTCGCCACTACAGTTCTCTACGATGTTCTTCAGTCTTCTAGCGCGAAGCAGAAGTGGCTGAGGACGCTGTCCAAAATTCTCTGAGCTCTTTTGAATTCATGCACTAACCCACACACAAGTGGAGAAATTGATTAGTGTGTGTATCTGTGTATCAAGTATTTTAACATGCCATGATATAACTGGTCTTGATGGGTTTGCATTTTGGTCCAATGACAAGGGTAATCACTGCGTAACAGAGCTAATGTCCAGCGACGAAAAAAATGATGTCCTGTGAAAGCTGTCTAGGGAAAGACGGCTACAGTTCATCAATCCTCTCTCTTTCTCTCTCTCTCTCTCTCTCTCTCTCTCTGTGACAAACAGATTGTTAACGCATCTATAATGCAAGTGATAACAGGAACTAGCTTAAATTAAATGTAACTATGAACTGATAAAAAGTATGAAGTAGGCCTGCACGATATTGAAGAAAAACGCGATATGCAATAACTTGTTAAATAATGCGATATGCGGTACTATAATGCTGTAAGGGTATAAAATCAATTTAAATTATATATATATTTATATATTTAAAAACTGAAAATGACATAACCACCATAAATGTTTCATGTTCTTTTGAGGAAAAGAAAGCAATCTCTGCTATCTGCATCGCCCTAAAACTTTTATTTTATTTATATTGTGCAGCCCTAGTATGAAGCGTCTTTTTTAATTAATGAAAAAATACTCATAGGCAAATTGCTGTGGTATAAGTGGAATAAAAACTTCA
The DNA here is from genome assembly GCA_022985145.1 of Pangasius djambal. Taxonomy (NCBI): domain Eukaryota; kingdom Metazoa; phylum Chordata; class Actinopteri; order Siluriformes; family Pangasiidae; genus Pangasius; species Pangasius djambal. Next base: position 6,186,623 of record CM040992.1, read on the forward strand.
GGAAATGCTGCTATAAGAAAATAACTTCAAGGTGCTAACAGTGACTTCACTTTGCACTGACAGCATCACACCACACGGTCCTTGATTATTTTCCACAGCACACCGCCAAGTGAGATGTTTTTTTTTTTGTCTGTTTTTTTTTTTTTTTTTTTTTAAAGTTTTTCACACACTGTTAGAGCATGTGCATACCCCTGTAGCTATACTGTTCCCAGCTTTTGATTCCACACCATTTGTTGTGTCTAGTCATAAGGAATGCAGGACAAGATAAATGAGAAAAAGGATGATGACAGAAGAAGAGGAAGGAATGAACAAAACCATGAGCAAAACCTAATAATGATGGAGAAGAAAGAGGGAAAGTGAGAGAGAGAGAAGAGAAATAGGTTTCTACAGCCATTACACACAGAACAGTTTACAGCTCATTACGGCTAGAAACAATAAACAGTACACAAAAGAGCAAGGCCTTGTGTGTGTGTGTGTGTGTGTGTGTGTGTGTGTGTGTGTGTGTGTGTAAAGTTCAGTGTGAGGCCGTTCCACCTGAGAAAGCACCTCAGTAGTAAGAGACACCATTATTCCACCAAAATGAACATTCTTGGCTGAAACCAAACTCACGACACAGTGGGAACGAAATTTTAAATGGGGTTTCTTTTTAAATTAATTTGCTTACAGTTGCATGAATGATATTGACTTATTATGCTGTGCATTTATGCTTATAAATGGAAAACTACAATGTGATGAAAAAATACTGATAAGTAATTATTTTGCAGTAGATTAAAACTCTATTCCAGAACTGCAGAATTACAAAAAAAAACCTAGTTTCATCATCAGCCCTATACTCTAAATAATTTTTCTTTGTACAGGGAATTTTTAACCATTATTCCCCTTTCTTATTATGACTGAAATATTTTTGCAACGTATTATGCTTTCCTTGCCCTAGTGAAAAGCAAGGAAAGAAAGAAGTATTTTGTACAGAGTGAGCTTATTTGCTATAATTTGCTTATGCAAATGAAATAGCTCATGGTGACAGTCAGACATCTATATTTATTCTAATATTTATTCTAACTAACTTGCCAAGTCCTGACTCTCGGAATAAAATCTGCAAATATGGAGTTTCCAGTTTATTAGGTGCTAAATGCGTGTGTCTAATAAACACGTAACTTAGTGTACATGAAAAATTACATTTTAAACAACAGATAGAAAGATTTCAAGCACTGCAGAAAACGGTCTTTACATTGCTAAGCCAGAGCGATAAAGGAGAAATAGTACTGAGGATAAATATGTTACTGGCATAGTATGCTATAAATCTGTCATAATATGTACAATAAACTTGGCTAATTTGAATATCTAACACTGAAATAACATTGCCTGGAGCCATTACGCTCCAGAAACTGGGATTTCCTTCCCCTTTCTCAGAAGATTGACAAAATTCATCGTGATTTTTTTCAGTTACCTCATTTACACTTCCTCCCAATTTAGTTAGAATTTCCTCCCAGTTCTCACCCTCTAGCTGTCTCCCTTATAGTACAGTAGTTACCAATCTGCAACTCTTAGCATTAACTCATGTAATACATTGCTACATTGTTTTCTTTTCACTGCTGCTCTTGTAATGACATAGGAGAAGAGTGCTAACTACTGAGCTAACACATGTCCACTATTTGTCAGCATCGCACTGAGCTTCAGGGGAAAGAGGAAGGTCATCCTTCTTACCCAGTGCGCAGGGCCAATTAATTCTGCTCTCTTAGGCCTTAGTTATACCTGACACACAAAAACTTGTAATAGTTGGCAAACTGGTGTGGTATAAGAGGAATAAAACACTGCACCCCAAGGTATTTTATTCTTTACTTATCCATATCGGGGCACATCAGAGGTGAAATACTGTATATTCAACAGGTTGAATGTAGTATCATTACATCAATTACATGTTACAATTAAAAGTATTTACATGCTAACATTAAAGGTATTAATTAGTAAGTCCAGAAGGTTAATACTTGATCTTTTATGCAGAATTTTATTAAAGTTATACGATATGTGAGAATTAAAAAAAATATATAAACACGAACCATAATAGTGTTAGTGGTAACATTAATACTAGTATATGATTATGACATTTGAAACAGTTTGTCCAGTCATTTGCAGACATTGCATCACATCACGCTGCACTAACCGGCACACTTTAACAGTATGGACAGTAATCCACACTGGATGGTGGTATTTCCAAAAAAACGGTAATTACAGTATTTCCAGTATATCATCCACCCGAGCCTAGAATACACTCAGTATATTTGATTACACCACAGGCCGGTTAAAAACATACCCTCACCTTGCACATGGTTAGCGGAGTGTTTCCTCCCAGGCTGTAATAACACACTATCTCCATCCATTCATCAACAACGGATTATGGTATACAGGGGAATTAGTTCATCACTATTTATGCTTCACACAGATGCACACAAGAACAGATTACTTCCATTACACTGTTTAAAAAAGGCAACAATTGTGGCAGAAATTCCTGCACACACACCCACACCCTAAACTTGCCACAGGAAAACCCACAGAAAGCATCATTTAGCAATCCCATAGTGCATGTGAAACCTTTTCACATGCAAATGCAACTAAAACTCTAATGTGAAGAAGAAAACAGGGGAAAGAAGTGTGTATATGTGTGTGTGTGTGCTCTGTGATTTCCTGTTGAAGTCATTTCTGAAGATTACAGATTTCCCATTGGCAAAATATAGGTCAAGGAAAACCCAACCAGACACACACACACACACACACACTAGTTAACAGGGTTGGGCAGAACAAGCATTGCTCTGTAAAAGCATTGATGGATGAATACTGTACACTTTCCTAAATATATTTGGTAATGTATTCCATTCTAATACATAAAAATACGTCATTTTACTACACATGCTGTTTCTACAAAAAAAAATAGACGCTGAGTTACTGTTACCACCCCAAAGTTGATTATTTTACAACAACGGCACATCCTAAAGTGTTTTATTCCATTTATACCAGAGCTATTTTTTCCCGATGCAAACAGTTTTTTTTTTATCTAGTCCTGGAGTTCCACATTTTTACATTCCGTTTTTGTGTCTTTTTTGCAGCGACTTCCTGCTCGTCCATTTTTGCCAAAGCGAAGTCATGAAGCAAAGATACAACTTCATTAATATTTCAACGAATGCTCTGGAGAACATTTCTTAATTAAGATGTGTTTGAGAGACTTTAGATAAGAATTAATTGAGTGTGTGTGGGTGTGAGGGAAAGTGTGTGATCCTGGGGGGACAACAGGAGACACAGTGTGAAGATATGACACTGTCTGGCTTTTGATATCTTTTTATTTATTTATTTATTTATTTATTTTTCAACTTTCATTTTCTTTTAGGATCTATAATCTTTAAATTACAAATTATTACAAATGCAACATAATAAAATGAATGGTAGGGTGGCACTGAAAATGGTGTGTGTGTGTGTGTGTGTGTGTGTGTGTGTGTGTGTGTGTGTGTGTTTGATAGAAATAAATGTACAGGATGAGAATGATGTACTTTAGTAGCAGAGACAATAAGAAAAAGAGAAATGGAGATGATAGAGAAAAATAGAGAGTGAACAGTAGAGCTGGGCGATATGATGATATAAGATCAATATTGTAATAAATTATGCTGCAATACCCTTTTCTGACATATCACAGGTATTCTGATGTCATTTTAGAACTTATTTTTTATTTCAGATAATTACACACTTTTCAAATGTAAAAAATGCAGTTTTAAATGTACTTTTAAATGCAGTACTAAAAATTAAAATTCTTTTAAATGCAGTACTGTTTTGCTAGAAGTTTGTTAGCAAACCTAAATATCACGATGCATAACGTATTGTACAAATGTTAAGTATTGTAATATGGTACTTTTCGCCCAACGATAGTGAACAGACAAAAAAAAGGAACGTAACATAGGAATTTGTTCAAAAAAAAATGACGCCCCACTGCTTTACCTCCCCTGCTAAATGTCTCATTCATGCGACAAATCTGCATTTCCACATGTGTCTGACTCTCATTTACTCAACACACTTTACACACACCAGAGATGAGCTTCCCATCACCAAGCCCACAGTATGACCAAAAATGGACAGACCAAACGCAGACACACGGCTTCCATAATGTGCAAGTTTGACTCAGAGCTTCATGTATATCGCATTAGATCATAGGTTAGAGGTCAGACTGAGGTTAGTCAGGCTGCTGAGTCAGCACCCATCCGCCGTCTTACTCTTAGACAGACTGCTAGACAGACACTGTTTGAGTTAGATGTAAGATGTAAGAAACTGAGCATTTATGTGCACATCTAGAATCAGAAAGTCTGCTTTCGAAAAGAATTTTAGAAGTTTTAGTCATCGTCACAGCTAAGGAAGGGTACTGGAGGGGCAAATAAACACCCTCACCTCCAATTCACATATTAACATACAGCATGTTCCAAAAGTCGCCATATATAGGGCACTATGTATGCCAGCACCATGTCGGTTGCACCCGTCAGTGGATGTTCGTGGACGTCCACTTCTCAATATGCAACATTTCCAGTCTTTTTGAATTTGTTAATTAGTTTGGCAACAGCGTTGTGTGTGACGTGTTTGTCGTGTTTCCTGTTAAAGTCCATCGCAACCTTGCGGCAGCTTCCCCATCCAGCTATGAGAATGATTTCAATACGTCCTTCTTTTGTCAAAGGCATTCTTAAAGGCTATTCAGAAATTATATATATATAAGTATATATAAGTATGAAAAATTTTGGAAGGCATTATGGTAAAAAGTGTTCATTTCCCCTATGTATGGAGACTTTTGGGACACCCTGTACTGTAGAGTAAGAGAATAACACCTTTTATAGTTCTGTGTCTTGTATGTGATGATAATAGTCAGAAATTGTGTTCGTATCCTGTGATCACAGCAATCTAAATCTCAAAAGTGAAATATTTCAGAGAATTAGGTTTCCTGACTGAATAATGAAATAAAACACTGGAGACTTTGTACATACAAAGTGGCTTAAACTAAATAAAAGAAAAAAAAACTTCTCCAATACCAAAAAAGATACAAATACCAGATACAGTGGATGGTTTTCTAATATTTCTCCTCTCTTACGATAGATTATTTTGTTCAGTTGATAAAGGAAACAGCCACACTCTCTTGTGATCTGAAGCCAACTTTAGTTAAACATTTCTTTTTTTTTTTTTTACTCTGTACATAGACACACACATACACACACACTGCTGTTTCTTTAGGCCAGGTGTTCTTTGAAAGATCTTTTATCAAATCTACTGCCCTCTGTTTCTCCCTTATGTCCTCTTTCCCTCTGGCTCTCTTGTATAAATCAACCTGAAACCCAAAATCTGTCACACTCACACTCACACACACACACACACACACACGGTGGCTGTGACAACGGCTGTCACTGCTCATCTTGTCTTGTTTTACCCTCAGTCTGGCATCCTGTTGTGCTCTCAAATCACATTCACACTGACATGACACATGTGCATACACATACACACACACACACACACACACACTGACAGAAGAAAATAATTATCTATTATACATGATAGTAAGCATATATAACGTAAATAACATAGTGCCCATAGTCAATCCTTGAGGAACTCCATAAGATACTACATGAAGCTTGAAAACCACTTAGGATGTGAGCTAATCTAAAAACGCTCTAAAAAAAAAAAGTGACTCAGTCTTGTGGTGAAGTTTATTAAAGACAGCACTTAGAGAGATCTTAGAAAACCAAGACTGACAGGCTCTGGAAGGTGTGGTTTCAAAGCAAAAACCCAACAGAAATGTTCCTATAAGATTATGGGCTCTATTTCTGTACTGTCACAAACATAATTTGCATAAATTAGTGGTATAACACTGGTATATTGGTAATTAAGTTGGGATTAAGCCCAATTTTGTGGCCATATAAATCATGGTGGGATTTTTGAGGTCTAAAACTACAATTGTGATACCACCCAAGGAGATACCAAAAGTCTTGCCCCAGTCCTTAACTGTTTTTGTGGATGTTTCCTACACACTTGAAAATGCTTAATGGTGATCCAGTGGGTAGCATTGCCTCCTCACTGTTTTTGTTCTTCCCGTGTGCATGTGGGTTTCCTCCCACTGTCAAAAAACATGAAGGTAGGTGAATTGGGTATGCTAAATTGTCCTTGGATGGACTGATGTCCCATCCAGGGTGTATTCCTGCCTTGCGCCCAATGTTACCGAGATTGGCTCTGGATCCACCATGACCCTGACCAGGATGGCATGCGAGTGCACACCCACAGTACACATAAAGTGTGACTCGGTAAGTAGCTTGGATAGTATGTCATTACTAAAATGTCACTGTACTGAGCCACTGGCACACACTTTCCTTTAAAATTGAATGAGAGGAGTTGATCTGGCTGAATATTTGCACATATGGTCAGAAAAAGAAATGTATACATTTATAATTTAATAAATTTATATACATGATTTTAGCAGAAGAAAACAAAAAAATAATAGGTCAGACATAAGCATTAATCTGTTTCAAGAGTAATAGCTGAATTTTTAAAAATTGTAAAATGAAGTATTTTGTTTTATACAACAGTGCTATTGAATTCTCAATTCTATTTAGTCAGAAGTGTTGATTTCTTTTTTCTATGACAGTAGTTCCAGCTGTAAGGCAAACAGCTTTATAGTATTAGCGCCCCTTTTCTAATACATTATTATTTCTATAGCAACTAATTCACAGGGACTTGTATGGTGGACATGCCACATAATACAAGATTAAACGTTAAAAACTTGTTATTTAACATACATGGTGAAGTTATCCGTAAGGATTCTTTCTGTAAGGACAGTTTCAGTGCTTTGTAACAGTACATCATCAGGACAAAGGACTTTCTTGGTAACGTGACAGACTGATTTTTTTTTGCCTTATTAACTTCAAGTGAAATAAATAATAGAAGCTGCTGAGGGAACCACTGTTTATAGCTGCCATAACGTAAGTAACTTGTATCGTGGGCATTTTACAACATTAAATGTAGTTATAAATGGATAAAAAGCATACCACTAGCAGATTGTTTTTGGTTTAAGAAGAATAAAACGCTTCAGAATGTGCTGTTACTGAAAAATACTTAACTTTGGTGTGATAAAATAGTGTGTCAGTGTGATAACATGAACTTTCTGTCTGACCGCATCACATCACAGAAGTCATTTTTTCCTATAACAGCACAACCCAAAGAGATCTATTTCTTACATAAAGCACTATCTTTCTATTCTCTTATTGCTTAAAAGGTTCCATAAGTTAAGAATTAAATTTCCCAAGCTGACTGAACTTCCCAAGATAAAGGAAAGAGGGCAGAAATTCCATGAAGGTTACAGCTGAACTAGCAGCAAGACAGTGCTTGAAACAAATGCTCTTATCACACTGTATTGGTACAAACGTACGCTTAATTGAAGACACAACAGTATTCAGATTTCAGGATAAGGTACATACGGTTCAAGCAGTTACAACAGCACTGTAAGTGCATTAGTCATAGGACCAGAATTCTCCAAAAGGAGATTCTCGCACGTAAAATGTGATCACTATCAGTGTTCACTGAGCATGACGGATGATAAGGACCAAGAGACCACGAGATACTGAGGTATGCTGTTTACTAGAAGCTCATTCTTTTCCTCTGCCTTATTTCTCACGTATTAACAATCTTTCAGACATGAGACTGCAGGGTTCCTCGCTTCCTGTTGTCAACAGCATATGTGACTGATATTAACTGATGAATTCTTGCGAAGGTTGCAAGCCTTGTGTAAAGAAAATCATACTCCAAGCAGTCTGAAAACAAATTTCACACAGACTATCTTAAGTCACGGCTGGTTCACTGTGCTTTAGGGCTGAAACCCGCAGGAGATTGCAGCTGCACTGACTGAGGCGTATACAGCAGCACATTTTTACAGTCTGATGATTTAAGGAATAAGCCATTACTGAGTTTGGCTTTAACACAAGGGCTTATAAAAAATCCAAGGACTCTACCTCTCTTTCAGTGAGAAATAAAAACAAAAACACCCCCACACATACGCATGAACCCAGCTAAAAACAGAATATTTAAAATATTTTTTTCTACGTATTTTAATCTCAATTATTTATTCCCTTTTATTTCCTTGTTATTTCCTTTCCTTTCCAAGGTCATGTTACTGGCAGTTGTCACATATGAGCGTGACCATTCCGGCTTTTTTTTTTTTGTTCTGATATGAGATGGTAATAGCCAGTGTATACAATCTACTGTATCATTTATTTTATATTGCAGATAAACCCTGGGAAACATGGAACCATAGCTTTTCTTCCATTTTAAAGTGCCCGTGGGGTCAAATGTGGGCTAAAGCCGAGTGCACACTACATGACTAATGGCTTGCGAACAATTGTTTGGTGTTGTAGATGTTTGCATGTTACACGATCGTTCTCAGACAAGGTGGAAACATTACTTGACCTTTCATCTGGACAGATCCCCACCAAAGCGTGCCTGATCCCAAAATGCTGCTTTCTCAGGAAAATAAATGCAAGAGCTGTCTATTATTTGACTTTGTCACTATTTTTTGGGAAGCAAGAAAAAAGACAAATATGAGAATATGTGTTGCAAAGATTGGTTGGGTAGATACAGGCAGTGAGGATTGTCTGTTCTGCAAAGAGAACTGGAGGTATAATGCAAAAAGGTAGCTATTTTTATACTGTGTGCTGCTGTTCATAGTAAAAACCATTGGGTCAGCCATTACTCGCGGACTGAAAAAATCTCATTGTGTAGTGTGCACTGAGGCTTAAGACTGTTTTCTTCCTAAAAGCATATCCTGCCCACCAAGGTTGATTGACAGGTGACTATACCATGAAATAATGGGGCAGTGGTGGCTCAGTGGTTAAGGTTTTGGGCTTTTTCAATTTGCATAAAGGTATCAGCCAAATAAACGATAAAAACCTGCCAAGTAGAAGATAATACTAATAAATTTGCTTTAACTGGTCCCCTATACATAAAGGCTTATAGAGACACAAATACCTTTAGACACCGTTCTTTCTCTATGTCGTTGTGACTCTGGTGGTCTGTGCTTGGATGATATTTTGTGTGTGTGTGGACTCCCTGGTGTGTGATAACACGTCTGCAGGCTGGAGAGCCATCTGCCACTCAAGAGCTTCATCCATCAAAACAAAGCAGCAGTGGCAGCCAAACAAAACACACTCCAACCCATTCACAGACCACACACCCAACGAGCGGATGAATGTGTGTGAACAGAGTTGGGGGGCAGGTGCTGGAGTGTGAAGATATGCCGGAAATTTTTAGATTGCCCAGTAGCTTGAAAACCATATTACCAGCATCTGCAGTGAGCCTTCATAACGAGCACAATCCATAATAAAGCCTGCTTCTCTTTTCGTTGCATGTTATAATGTCCATCAGGAGTGTGTATGAAGGTCAGTGTCAGTTAAACTGATGAGTCATCGAAAACATCATGACAATCCCAACGCATATGTAGCATATGTAGCTAATTAGCTAGTCATAGAGCTGCCTGAGTCAGCAAAAGGAAAGAAAAAAAGCTGTGTGTATCCATACTCAAACCCACCCCATGGGTACACACACACACACCGACACACACATGCATCCTGATTTATCACAACGTCCGTTTTGAATCCCGTTTCAATGCCTATCAGCCTACTCTACAGCACAGCTCAGTCCTTCTTTTTAACATGGATTTTTTATCTACTGCTCCCTCACTGTCAATGAATAGGCTTATAATCCTCCTCTCATATCAATTAACCGACTCGCTTTCTTCCAGCATTAATTTATTCTCTTTCACTCTTTTATTTTTCAAACAACAGCCCCACTAATTGCACTCATTGTACTCATTGTACTCATTCAGTCATTTTTGTACACGTATCTCCAAAACACATCTGCTATTTTATATTTCTGCCATTCTATCTATTTATGGCAGTGTTCACAAATTGTCACAGGAAATATTAAAAATAGCATCTAAACAGGACATAAATCACTCCGTGACACTAATAAAGTATAAATCACTCTGTGACGCTGATAAAGTGAGTTTCGGGTCTTGGGTTAGAGTGAAAATTATTCACATGCGCTGAAGTGACTCGAAGGAAACAGCATCACTAGAAGCTCTTTAGGGAGTTTAGTTTGCCTCACACTGAGTGAACTTTCTCCCCTTTCTGACAGCTTCACTGCTGTATTTCCCTAGACATTTCCATCAGATTACTCCAAATATAAGAACTAATTTTCTTAATTTTGCAAAGGGAAAATAAAAGACAAATGGCCCAAAAACTTTTTAATGTTTGAGCTGCACTGCTTCTCACAGCCTCACTTCCAATACAAACCTCTAATTGTACCTGCCACACCCAGAGAACAGAAGAGAAGAGAAGTACAGAGAAAAAAAGATAACCAAAGAAAAGAAAAACAAAGAAAAGAAAAGAACTAAACAAAGGAAATGAGAAAAAAAAGAACTGAAGAAGAGTTGAGAAGAGAAGGAAGAAAAGAAAAGAAGTGAAGAGAAGAGAAGAGAAGAGAAGAGAAAAATAAAAGAGAACGAAAGAAAATGTAAACAAAGAAAAGAAAAGAACTAAACAAAAGAAATGAGAAAGAAAGAACTGAAGAGAAGAGATGAGATGTGTACACACAGAGAGAGTATCAATACGGTTGAGTGTACAGAATTCCACTGAAGCTCATAGTTTACTTCTCCATGAGGAGAGCATGAGGCTGTAAATGTGCAACAACCCAAACACCATGCTGTCCAGCTGTAACCCTGAACCCCACAGACTCTCAACACTGATCCATACCCATACAGGTCATTACCACTGGAATATACCATTACTGCTCCTTGCGGAGGCACAACTCAGCATGAGCTAAAGAAAGTCTACTAACCGTAGAATATTAGATTACATAAAGGCAGGTCCATAAATATTTGGACACCAACCAAATTATTGTTATTTTAGTGGTCTACCACAGTGTACAGGAGTTTAAATTATATAATGTATATGAGCTTCAAGTGCAGACTTTCAGATTTAACTTGTATTTATATCCAAATTGGGTGAATGGTGTAGGAATTACAGCAGGTTTTATATGTAAACCCCCCCCCCCCCCCCCCCC